>CAKXZU010000358.1:0-99418 GCA_936014575.1 Bombus lapidarius | reverse complement strand
AATGCTACATAACGTTATGCGTTATATCTTTCTGCTACATAACGTTATACGTTATATCGTAATGCTACATAACGTTATACGCTGCATCGTAATGCTACATAACGTTATACGTTATATCGTAATGCTACACAACGTTATACATTATATTGTAATGCTACATAACGTTATACGTTATATCGTAATGCTACATGACGTTATATGTTATATCGTATTGCTACATAACGTTATACGTTATATCCTAATGCTACATAACGTTATACGCTGTATCGTAATGCTACATAACGTTATACGTTATAACGTAATACTACATAACGTTATACGTTATATTGTAATGCTACGTAACGTTATAAGTTATATGGTAATGCTACATATCGTTATACGTTATAATGTATTACCATATAACGTTATACATTATATCGTAATGCTACATAACGTTATACGTTATATTGTAATGCTACATAACGTTATACGTTATATGGTAATGCTACATACCGTTATACGTTATAACGTATTACCATATAACGTTATTCTTTATATCGTAATGCTACATAACGTCATACGTTATATCGTAATGCTACATAACGTTATACGATATAACGTAATACTACATAACGTTATACGTTATAACGTAATACTACATAACGTTATACGTTATATCGTAATGCTACATAACGTTATGCGTTATATCTTACTGCTACATAACGTTACACGTTATATCGTAATGCTACATAACTTTATACGGTATATCGTAATGCTACATAACGTTATACGTTCTATCTTTCTGCTACATAACGTTATACGTTATATCGTAATGCTACATAACGTTATACGTTATATCGTAATGCTACATAACGTTATACGTTATGTCGTAATGCTACATAACGTTATACGTTATATCTTACTGCTACATAACGTTATACGTTATATCGTAATGCTACATAACGTTATACGTTATATCGTAATGCTACATAACGTTATGCGTTATATCTTTCTGCTACATAACGTTATACGTTATATCGTAATGCTACATAACGTTATACGATATAAGGTAACACTACATAACGATATACGTTATAACGTAATACTACATAACGTTATACGTTATATTGTAATGCTACATAACGTTATACGTAATATCTTACCGCTACATAACGTTATACGTTATATCGTAGTGCTACATAACGTTATACGTTATATCGTAATACTACATAACGTTATACGTTATAACGTAATGCTACATAACGTTATACGTTATATGGTAATGCTACATAACGTTATACGTTATAACGTATTACCATATAACGTTATACGTTATATCGTAATGCTACATAACGTTATACGTCATATCGTAATGCTACATAAAGTTATACGTTATTTCGTAATGCTACATAACGTTATACGCTATATCGTACTGCTACATAACGTTATACGATATATCGTAATGCTACATAACGTTATACGTTGTATCGTAATACTACATAACGTTATACGTTATATCGTAATGCTACATAACGTTATACGCTATATCGTAATGCTACACAACGTTATACGTTATGTCGTACTGTTACATAACGTTATACATTATATCGTAATGCTACATAACGTTATACGTTATATCTTTCTGCTACATAACGTTATACGTTATATCGTAATGCTACATAACGTTATACGATATAACGTAATACTACATAACGTTATACGTTATAACGTATTACCATATAACGTTATACGTTACATCGTAATGCTACATAACGTTATACGTTATATCGCAATGCTACACAACGTTATACGTTATATCGTAATGCTACATAACGTTATACGTTATAACGTATTACCATATAACGTTGTACGTTACATCGTAATGCTACATAGCGTTATACGTCATATCGTAATGCTACATAACGTTATACGTTATATCGTAATGCTACTTAACGTTATGCGTTACATCGTAATGCTACATAACGTTATACGTTATAACGTATTACCATATAACGTTATACGTTACATCGTAATAATACATAACGTTATACGTCATATCGTAATGCTACATAACGATATACGTTATATCGTAATGCTACATAACGTTATACGTTATAACGTAATACTACATAACGTTATACGTTATATGGTAATGCTACATAACGTTGTACGTTATATCGTAATGCTACATAACGTTATACGCTATATCGTACTGCTACATAACGTTATACGATATATCGTAATGCTACATAACGTTATACGTTATATGGTAATGATACATAACGTTATACGTTATAACGTATTACCATATAACGTTATACGTTATATCGCAATGCTACATAACGTTATACGTTATAACGTATTACCATATAACGTTATACGATATATCGCAATGCTACATAACGTTATACGTTATAACGTATTACCATATAACGTTATACATTACATCGTAATGCTACATAACGTTATACGTTATATCGTAATGCTACATAACGTTATACGTTACATCGTAATGCTACATAACGTTATACGTTATACCTTACAGCTACATAACGTTATACGTTATATCGTAACGCTACATAACGTTATACGTAATATCGTAACGCTACATTACGTTATACGTTGTATCGTAATGCTACATAATGTTATACGTTATATCGTAATGCTACATAACGTTATACGTTATATGGTAATGCTACATAACGTTATACGATATAACGTACTACCATATAACGTTATAAGTTATATCGCAATGCTACATAACGTTATACGTTATAACGTATTACCATATAACGTTATACATTACATCGTAATGCTACATAACGTTATACGTTATATCGTAATGCTACATAACGTTATACGTTACATCGTAATGCTACATAACGTTATACGTTATACCTTACAGCTACATAACGTTATACGTTATATCGTAACACTACATAACGTTATAAATTATATCGTAACGCTACATTACGTTATACGTTGTATCGTAATGCTACATAATTTTATACGTTATATCGTAATGCTACATAACGTTATACGTTATATGGTAATGCTACATAACGTTATACGTTATAACGTACTACCATATAACGTTATAAGTTATATCGCAATGCTACATAACGTTATACGTTATAACGTATTACCATATAACGTTATACATTACATCGTAATACTACATAACGTTATACGTTATATCGTAATGCTACATAACGTTATACATTATATCGTAATGCTACATAACGTTATACGTTATATCGTAATGCTACATAACGTTATACGTTATATCGCAATGCTACACAACGTTATACATTATATCGTAATGCTACATAACGTTATACGTTATAACGTATTACCATATAACGTTGTACGTTACATCGTAATGCTACATAGCGTTATACGTCATATCGTAATGCTACATAACGTTATACGTTATATCGTAATGCTACTTAACGTTATGCGTTACATCGTAATGCTACATAACGTTATACGTTATAACGTATTACCATATAACGTTATACGTTACATCGTAATAATACATAACGTTATACGTCATATCGTAATGCTACATAACGATATACGTTATATCGTAATGCTACATAACGTTATACGTTATAACGTAATACTACATAACGTTATACGTTATATGGTAATGCTACATAACGTTGTACGTTATATCGTAATGCTACATAACGTTATACGCTATATCGTACTGCTACATAACGTTATACGATATATCGTAATGCTACATAACGTTATACGTTATATGGTAATGATACATAACGTTATACGTTATAACGTATTACCATATAACGTTATACGTTATATCGCAATGCTACATAACGTTATACGTTATAACGTATTACCATATAACGTTATACGATATATCGCAATGCTACATAACGTTATACGTTATAACGTATTACCATATAACGTTATACATTACATCGTAATGCTACATAACGTCATACGTTATATCGTAATGCTACATAACGTTATACGTTACATCGTAATGCTACATAACGTTATACGTTATACCTTACAGCTACATAACGTTGTACGTTATATCGTAAGGCTACATAACGTTATACGTTATATCGTAACGCTACATTACGTTATACGTTGTATCGTAATGCTACATAATGTTATACGTTATATCGTAATGCTACATAACGTTATACGTTATATGGTAATGCTACATAACGTTATACGATATAACGTACTACCATATAACGTTATACATTACATCGTAATACTACATAATGTTATACGTTATATCTTTCTACTACATAACGTTATACGTTATATCTTTCTACTACATAACGTTATACGTTATATCTTTCTACTACATAACGTTATACGTTATATCGTAATGCTACATAACGTTATACGTTATATCGTAATGCTACATAACGTTGTACGTTACATCGTAATTCTACATAACGTTATACGTTATATCGTAATGCTACATAACGTTATACGTTATATTGTAATGCTTCATAACGTTATACGTTATGTCGTAATGCTACATAACGTTGTACGTTAAAACGTATTACCATATAACGTTATACGTTACATCGTAATGCTACATGACGTTATACGTTATATCGTAATGCTACATAACGTTATACGTTATATCCTAATTCTACATAACGTTATACGTTATATCGTAATGCTACATAACGTTATACGTTACATCGTAATGCTACATAACGTTATACGTTATACCTTACAGCTACATAACGTTATACGTTATATCGTAACACTACATAACGTTATACGTTATATCGTAACGCTACATTACGTTATACGTTGTATCGTAATGCTACATAATGTTATACGTTATATCGTAATGCTACATAACGTTATACGTTATATGGTAATGCTACATAACGTTATACGTTATAACGTACTACCATATAACGTTATAAGTTATATCGCAATGCTACATAACGTTATACGTTATAACGTATTACCATATAACGTTATACATTACATCGTAATACTACATAATGTTATACGTTATATCTTTCTACTACATAACGTTATACGTTATATCTTTCTACTACATAACGTTATACGTTATATCTTTCTACTACATAACGTTATACGTTATATCTTTCTACTACATAACGTTATACGTTATATCGTAATGCTACATAACGTTATACGTTATATCGTAATGCTACATAACGTTGTACGTTACATCGTAATGCTACATAACGTTATACGTTATATCGTAATGCTACATAACGTTATACGTTATATTGTAATGCTTCATAACGTTATACGTTATGTCGTAATGCTACATAACGTTGTACGTTAAAACGTATTACCATATAACGTTATACGTTACATCGTAATGCTACATGACGTTATACGTTATATCGTAATGCTACATAACGTTATACGTTATATCCTAATTCTACATAACGTTATACGCTGTATCGTAATGCTACATAACGTTATACATTATATCGTAATGCTACATAACGTTATACGTTTTATCGTAATGCTACATAACGTTATACGTTATAACGTATTACCATATAACGTTATACGTTACATCGTAATGCTACATAACGTTATCAGTTATATCGTAATGCTACATAACGTTATACGTTATATCGTAATGCTACATAACGTTATACGTTATAGCGTATTACCATATAACGTTATACGTTACATTGTAATGCTAGATAACGTTATACGTCATATCGTAATGCTACATAACGTTATACGTTATATCGTAATGCCACATAACGTTATACGCTATATCGTACTGCTAGATAACGTTATACGTTATATCGTAATGCTACATAACGTTGTAGGTTATATCTTACAGCTACATAACGTTATACGTTATATCGTAATGCTACATAACGTTATACGTTATATCGTAATGCTGCATAACGTTATACGTTATATCGTAATGCCACATAACGTTATACGCTATATCGTACTGCTAGATAACGTTATACGTTATATCGTAATGCTACATAACGTTATAGGTTATATCTTACAGCTACATAACGTTATACGTTATATCGTAATGCTACATAACGTTATACGTTGTATCGTAATGCTGCACAACGTTATAAGTTATAACGTATTACCATATATCGTTATACGTTATATCGTAATGCTACATAACGTTATACGTTATATCGTAATGCTACATAACGTTATACGTTATATCGTAATGCTACATAACGTTATACGTTATAACGTAATACTACATAACGTTATACGTTATAACGTAATACTATATAACGTTATACGTTATATCGTTATGCTACATAACGTTATACGTTATATCGTAATGCTACACAACGTTATACGTCATATCGTAATGCTACATAAAGTTATACGTTATTTCGTAATGCTACATAACGTTATACGCTATATCGTAATACTACATAACGTTATACGTTATAACGTAATGCTATATAACGTTATACGTTATATCGTTATGCTACATAACGTTATACGTTATATCGTAATGCAACACAACGTTATACATTATATTGTAATGCTAAATAACGTTATACGTTATATGGTAATGCTACATATCGTTATACGTTATAACGTATTACCATGTAACGTTATACGTTATATCGTAATGCTATATAACGTTATACCTTATATCGTAATGCTACATAACGTTATACGTTACATCGTAATGCTACATAACGTTATACGTTATACCTTACAGCTACATAACGTTATACGTTATATCGTAACGCTACATAACGTTATACGATATATCGTAATGCTACATTACGTTATACGTTATATCATTCTGCTACATAACGTTATACGTTATATCGTAATGCTACATAACGTTATACGATATAACGTAATACTACATAACGTTATACGTTATAACGTAATTCTACATAACGTTATACGTTATATTGTAATGCTACATAATGTTGTACGTTATATCGTAATGCTACATAACGTTATACGTTATATCGTAATGCTACATAACGTTATGCGTTATATCTTACTGCTACATATCGTTACACGTTATATCGTAATGCTACATAACGTTATACGGTATATCGTAATGCTACATAACGTTATACGTTATATCTTTCTGCTACATAACGTTATACGTTATATCGTTATGCTACATAACGTTATACGCTATATCGTAATGCTACATAACGTTATACGTTATATCGTAATGCTACATAACGTTATACGTTATATCCTAATGCTACATAACGTTATACGCTGTATCGTAATGCTACATAACGTTATACGTTATGTCTGAATGCTACATAACGTTATACGTTATATCGTAATGCTACATAACGTTATACGTTATATTGTAATGCTACATATCGTTATACGTTATATGGTAATGCTACATACCGTTATACGTTATAACGTATTACCATATAACGTTATTCGTTATTTCGTAATGCTACATGACGTTATAAGTTATATGGTTATGCTACATAACGTTATACGTTATAATGTATTACCATATAACGTTATACATTATATCGTAATGCTACATAACGTTATACGTTATATCGTAATGCTACATAACGTTATACGTTATAACGTATTACCATATAACGTTATATGTTACATCGTAATGCTACATAACGTTATCCGCTATATCGTAATGCTACATAACGTTATACGTTATATCGTAATGCTACAAAACGTTATACGTTATATCGTAATGCTACATAACGTTATACGTTATAACGTATTACCATATCACGTTATACGTTATATCGTAATGCTACATAACGTTATACGTTATAACGTATTACCATATAACGTTATAGGTTATATCTTACTGCTACATAACGTTATACGTTATATCGTAATGCTACATAACGTTATACGTTATATCGTAATGCTACACAACGTTATACGTTATATTGTAATGCTACATAACGTTATACGTTATATCGTAATGCTACATGACGTTATACGTTATATCGTAATGCTACATAACGTTATACGTTATATCCTAATGCTACATAACGTTATACGCTGTATCGTAATGCTACATAACGTTATACGTTATGTCTGAATGCTACATAACGTTATACGTTATATTGTAATGCTACATAACGTTATACGTTATATCGTAATGCTACATGACGTTATACGATATAACGTAATACTACATAACGTTATACGTTCTATCGTAATGCTACATAACGTTATACGTTATATCGTAATGCTACATAACGTTATACGTTATAACGTAATGCTGCGTAACGTTATACGTTATGTCTGAATGCTACATAACGTTATACGTTATATCGTAATGCTACATGACGTTATACGTTATATCGTAATGCTACATAACGTTATACGTTATATCGTAATGCCACACAACGTTATCGGTATATAGCGTATTGCCATATAACGTTATACGTTATATAGTAATGCTACATAACGTTATACGTTATATCTTACTGCTACATAACGTTATGAGTTATATCGTAATGCTACATAACGTTATACGATATAACGTAATACTACATATCGTTATACGTTATAACGTAATACTACAGAACGTTATACGTTATATTGTAATGCTACACAATGTTGTACGTTATATCGTAATGCTACATAACGTTATACGTTATATCCTAATGCTACATAACGTTATACGCTGTATCGTAATGCTACATAACGTTATACGTTATATGGTAATGCTACATATCGTTATACGTTATAACGTATTACCATATAACGTTATTCGTTATATCGTAATGCTACATAACGTTATACGTTATATCGTAATGCTACATAACGTTATACGTTATATCGTAATGCTACATAACGTTATACGTTATGTCAGAATGCTACATAACGTTATACGTTATATCGTAATGCTACATAACGTTATACGTTATATCCTAATGCTACATAACGTTATACGCTGTATCGTAATGCTACATAACGTTATACGTTATAACGTAATACTACATAACGTTATACGTTATATTGTAATGCTACATAACGTTATAAGTTATATGGTAATGCTACATAACGTGATACGTTATAATGTATTACCATATAACGTTATACATTATATCGTAATGCTACATAACGTTATACGTTATATCGTAATGCTACATAACGTTATACGTTATATCGTAATGCTACATAACGTTATACGTTATATCGTAATGCTACATAACGTTATACGATATAACGTAATACTACATAACGTTATACGTTATAACGTAATACTACATAACGTTATACGTTATATCGTAATGCTACTTAACGTTATGCGTTATATCTTACTGCTACATAACGTTATACGTTATATCGTAATGCTACATAACGTTATAGTTTATATCTTACTGCTACATAACGTTATACGTTATATCGTAATGCTACATAACGTTATACGTTATATCGTAATGCTACACAATGTTATACGTTATATTGTAATGCTACATAACGTTATACGTTATATCGTAATGCTACATGACGTTATACGATATAACGTAATACTACATAACGTTATACGTTATATCGTAATGCTACATAACGTTATACGTTATATCGTAATGCTACATAACATTATACGTTATAACGTAATGCTACGTAACGTTATACGTTATGTCTGAATGCTACATAACGTTATACGTTATATCGTAATGCTACATGACGTTATACGTTATATCGTAATGCTACATAACGTTATACGTTATATCGTAATGCCACACAACGTTATCCGTTATAAGGTATTGCCATATAACGTTATACGTTATATAGTAATGCTACATAACGTTATACGTTATATCTTACTGCTACATAACGTTATGAGTTATATCGTAATGCTACATAACGTTATACGATATAACGTAATACTACATATCGTTATACGTTATAACGTAATACTACAGAACGTTATACGTTATATTGTAATGCTACATAATGTTGTACGTTATATCGTAATGCTACATAACGTTATACGTTATATCCTAATGCTACATAACGTTATACGCTGTATCGTAATGCTACATAACGTTATACGTTATATGGTAATGCTACATATCGTTATACGTTATAACGTATTACCATATAACGTTATTCGTTATATCGTAATGCTACATAACGTTATACGTTATATCGTAATGCTACATAACGTTATACGTTATGTCAGAATGCTACATAACGTTATACGTTATATCGTAATGCTACATAACGTTATACGTTATATCCTAATGCTACATAACGTTATACGCTGTATCGTAATGCTACATAACGTTATACGTTATAACGTAATACTACATAACGTTATACGTTATATTGTAATGCTACATAACGTTATAAGTTATATGGTAATGCTACATAACGTGATACGTTATAATGTATTACCATATAACGTTATACATTATATCGTAATGCTACATAACGTTATACGTTATATCGTAATGCTACATAACGTTATACGTTATATCGTAATGCTACATAACGTTATACGTTATATCGTAATGCCACACAACGTTGTACGTTATAACGTATTAAAATATAAGGTTATACGTTACATCGTAATGCTGGATAACGTTATACGTCATGTCGTAAGGCTACATAACGTTATACGTTATATTGTAATGCTACATAACGTTATACGTTATATGGTAATGCTACATACCGTTATACGTTATAACGTATTACCATACAACGTTATTCGTTATATCGTAATGCTACATAACGTCATACGTTATATCGTAATGCTACATAACGTTATACGATATAACGTAATACTACATAACGTTATACGTTATAACGTAATACTACATAACGTTATACGTTATATCGTAATGCTACATAACGTTATGCGTTATATCTTACTGCTACATAACGTTACACGTTATATCGTAATGCTACATAACTTTATACGGTATATCGTAATGCTACATAACGTTATACGTTATATCTTTCTGCTACATAACGTTATACGTTATATCGTAATGCTACATAACGTTATACGTTATATCGTAATGCTACATAACGTTATACGTTATGTCGTAATGCTACATAACGTTATACGTTATATCTTACTGCTACATAACGTTATACGTTATATCTTACTGCTACATAACGTTATACGTTATATCGTAATGCTACATAACGTTATACGTTATATCGTAATGCTACATAACGTTATGCGTTATATCTTTCTGCTACATAACGTTATACGTTATATCGTAATGCTACATAACGTTATACGATATAAGGTAACACTACATAACGATATACGTTATAACGTAATACTACATAACGTTATACGTTATATTGTAATGCTACATAACGTTATACGTAATATCTTACCGCTACATAACGTTATACGTTATATCGTAGTGCTACATAACGTTATACGTTATATCGTAATACTACATAACGTTATACGTTATAACGTAATGCTACATAACGTTATACGTTATATGGTAATGCTACATAACGTTATACGTTATAACGTATTACCATATAACGTTATACGTTATATCGTAATGCTACATAACGTTATACGTCATATCGTAATGCTACATAAAGTTATACGTTATTTCGTAATGCTACATAACGTTATACGCTATATCGTACTGCTACATAACGTTATACGATATATCGTAATGCTACATAACGTTATACGTTGTATCGTAATACTACATAACGTTATACGTTATATCGTAATGCTATATAACGTTATACGTTATATCGTAATGCTACATAACGTTATACGCTATATCGTAATGCTACACAACGTTATACGTTATGTCGTACTGTTACATAACGTTATACATTATATCGTAATGCTACATAACGTTATACGTTATATCTTTCTGCTACATAACGTTATACGTTATATCGTAATGCTACATAACGTTATACGATATAACGTAATACTACATAACGTTATACGTTATAACGTATTACCATATAACGTTATACGTTACATCGTAATGCTACATAACGTTATACGTTATATCGCAATGCTACACAACGTTATACGTTATATCGTAATGCTACATAACGTTATACGTTATAACGTATTACCATATAACGTTATACGTTACATCGTAATGCTACATAGCGTTATACGTTACATCGTAATAATACATAACGTTATACGTCATATCGTAATGCTACATAACGATATACGTTATATCGTAATGCTACATAACGTTATACGTTATAACGTAATACTACATAACGTTATACGTTATATGGTAATGCTACATAACGTTGTACGTTATATCGTAATGCTACATAACGTTATACGCTATATCGTAACGCTACATTACGTTATACGTTGTATCGTAATGCTACATAATGTTATACGTTATATCGTAATGCTACATAACGTTATACGTTATATGGTAATGCTACATAACGTTATACGATATAACGTACTACCATATAACGTTATAAGTTATATCGCAATGCTACATAACGTTATACGTTATAACGTATTACCATATAACGTTATACATTACATCGTAATGCTACATAACGTTATACGTTATATCGTAATGCTTCATAACGTTATACGTTACATCGTAATGCTACATAACGTTATACGTTATACCTTACAGCTACATAACGTTATACGTTATATCGTAACGCTACATAACGTTATAAGTTGTATCGTAACGCTACATTATGTTATACGTTGTATCGTAATGCTACATAATGTTATACGTTATATCGTAATGCTACATAACGTTATACGTTATATGGTAATGCTACATAACGTTATAGGATATAACGTACTACCATATATCGTTATAAGTTATATCGCAATGCTACATAACGTTATACGTTATAACGTATTACCATATAACGTTATACATTACATCGTAATGCTACATAACGTTATACGTTATATCGTAATGCTACATAACGTTATACGTTACATCGTAATGCTACATAACGTTATACGTTATACCTTACAGCTACATAACGTTATACGTTATATCGTAACGCTACATAACGTTATACGTTATATCGTAACGCTACATTACGTTATACGTTGTATCGTAATGCTACATAATGTTATACGTTATATCGTAATGCTACATAACGTTATACGTTATATGGTAATGCTACATAACGTTATACGTTATAACGTACTACCATATAACGTTATAAGTTATATCGCAATGCTACATAACGTTATACGTTAGAGCGTATTACCATATAACGTTATACATTACATCGTAATACTACATAACGTTATACGTTATATCTTTCTACTACATAACGTTATACGTTATATCGTAATGCTACATAACGTTATACGTTATATCGTAATGCTACATAACGTTGTACGTTACATCGTAATGCTACATAACGTTATACGTTATATCGTAATGCTACATAACGTTATACGTTATATTGTAATGCTTCATAACGTTATACGTTATGTCGTAATGCTACATAACGTTGTACGTTAAAACGTATTACCATATAACGTTATACGTTACATCGTAATGCTACATGAGGTTATACGTTATATCGTAATGCTACATAACGTTATACGTTATATCCTAATTCTACATAACGTTATACGCTGTATCGTAATGCTACATAACGTTATACATTATATCGTAATGCTACATAACGTTATACGTTTTATCGTAATGCTACATAACGTTATACGTTATAACGTATTACCATATAACGTTATACGTTACATCGTAATGCTACATAACGTTATCAGTTATATCGTAATGCTACATAACGTTATACGTTATATCGTAATGCTACATAACGTTATACGTTATAGCGTATTACCATATAACGTTATACGTTACATCGTAATGCTACACAACGTTATACATTATATTGTAATGCTACATAACGTTATACGTTACATCGTAATGCTACATGACGTTATACGTTATATCGTAATGCTACATAACGTTATACGTTATATCCTAATTCTACATAACGTTATACGCTGTATCGTAATGCTACATAACGTTATACATTATATCGTAATGCTACATAACGTTATACGTTTTATCGTAATGCTACATAACGTTATACGTTATAACGTAATACTACATAACGTTATACGTTATATTGTAATGCTACGTAACGTTATACGTTATATCCTAATGCTACATGACGTTATATGTTATATCGTAATGCTACATAACGTTATACGTTATAACGTATTACCATATTACGTTATACGTTACATCGTAATGCTACACAACGTTATACATTATATTGTAATGCTACATAACGTTATACGTTATATCGTAATGCTACATGACGTTATATGTTATATCGTAATGCTACATAACGTTATACGATATAACGTAATACTACATATCGTTATACGTTATAACGTAATACTACAGAACGTTATACGTTATATTGTAATGCTACATAATGTTGTACGTTATATCGTAATGCTACATAACGTTATACGTTATATCCTAATGCTACATAACGTTATACGCTGTATCGTAATGCTACATAACGTTATACGTTATATGGTAATGCTACATATCGTTATACGTTATAACGTATTACCTTATAACGTTATTCGTTATATCGTAATGCTACATAACGTTATACGTTATATCGTAATGCTACATAACGTTATACGTTATGTCAGAATGCTACATAACGTTATACGTTATATCCTAATGCTACATAACGTTATACGCTGTATCGTAATGCTACATAACGTTATACGTTATAACGTAATACTACATAACGTTATACGTTATATTGTAATGCTACATAACGTTATAAGTTATATGGTAATGCTACATAACGTGATACGTTATAATGTATTACCATATAACGTTATACATTATATCGTAATGCTACATAACGTTATACGTTATATCGTAATGCTACATAACGTTATACATTATATCGTAATGCTACATAACGTTATACGTTATATCGTAATGACACACAACGTTATACGTTATAACGTATTACCATATAACGTTATACGTTACATCGTAATGCTGGATAACGTTATACGTCATGTCGTAATGCTACATAACGTTATACGTTATATTGTAATGCTACATAACGTTACACGTTATATGGTAATGCTACATACCGTTATACGTTATAACGTATTACCGTATAACGTTATTCGTTATATCGTAATGCTACATAACGTCATACGTTATATCGTAATGCTACATAACGTTATACGTTATATCGTAATGCTACATAACGTTATGCGTTATATCTTACTGCTACATAACGTTACACGTTATATCGTAATGCTACATAACTTTATACGGTATATCGTAATGCTACATAACGTTATACGTTATATCTTTCTGCTACATAACGTTATACGTTATATCGTAATGCTACATAACGTTATACGTTATATCGTAATGCTACATAACGTTATACGTTATGTCGTAATGCTACATAACGTTATACGTTATATCTTACTGCTACATAACGTTATACGTTATATCGTAATGCTACATAACGTTATACGTTATATCGTAATGCTACATAACGTTATGCGTTATATCTTTCTGCTACATAACGTTATACGTTATATCGTAATGCTACATAACGTTATACGATATAAGGTAACACTACATAACGATATACGTTATAACGTAATACTACATAACGTTATACGTTATATTGTAATGCTACATAACGTTATACGTAATATCTTACCGCTACATAACGTTATACGTTATATCGTAGTGCTACATAACGTTATACGTTATATCGTAATACTACATAACGTTATACGTTATAACGTAATGCTACATAACGTTATACGTTATATGGTAATGCTACATAACGTTATACGTTATAACGTATTACCATATAACGTTATACGTTATATCGTAATGCTACATAACGTTATACGTCATATCGTAATGCTACATAAAGTTATACGTTATTTCGTAATGCTACATAACGTTATACGCTATATCGTACTGCTACATAACGTTATACGATATATCGTAATGCTACATAACGTTATACGTTGTATCGTAATACTACATAACGTTATACGTTATATCGTAATGCTATATAACGTTATACGTTATATCGCAATGCTACATAACGTTATACGCTGTATCGTAATGCTACACAACGTTATACGTTATGTCGTACTGTTACATAACGTTATACATTATATCGTAATGCCACATAACGTTATACGTTATATCTTTCTGCTACATAACGTTATACGTTATATCGTAATGCTACATAACGTTATACGATATAACGTAATGCTGCATAACGTTATACGTTATATCGTAATGCCACATAACGTTATACGCTATATCGTACTGCTAGATAACGTTATACGTTATATCGTAATGCTACATAACGTTATAGGTTATATCTTACAGCTACATAACGTTATACGTTATATCGTAATGCTACATAACGTTATACGTTGTATCGTAATGCTGCACAACGTTATAAGTTATAACGTATTACCATATATCGTTATACGTTATATCGTAATGCTACATAACGTTATACGTTATATCGTAATGCTACATAACGTTATACGTTATATCGTAATGCTACATAACGTTATACGTTATAACGTAATACTACATAACGTTATACGTTATAACGTAATACTATATAACGTTATACGTTATATCGTTATGCTACATAACGTTATACGTTATATCGTAATGCTACACAACGTTATACGTCATATCGTAATGCTACATAAAGTTATACGTTATTTCGTAATGCTACATAACGTTATACGCTATATCGTAATACTACATAACGTTATACGTTATAACGTAATGCTATATAACGTTATACGTTATATCGTTATGCTACATAACGTTATACGTTATATCGTAATGCTACACAACGTTATACATTATATTGTAATGCTAAATAACGTTATACGTTATATGGTAATGCTACATATCGTTATACGTTATAACGTATTACCATGTAACGTTATACGTTATATCGTAATGCTATATAACGTTATACCTTATATCGTAATGCTACATAACGTTATACGTTACATCGTAATGCTACATAACGTTATACGTTATACCTTACAGCTACATAACGTTATACGTTATATCGTAACGCTACATAACGTTATACGATATATCGTAATGCTACATTACGTTATACGTTATATCATTCTACTACATAACGTTATACGTTATATCGTAATGCTACATAACGTTATACGATATAACGTAATACTACATAACGTTATACGTTATAACGTAATTCTACATAACGTTATACGTTATATTGTAATGCTACATAATGTTGTACGTTATATCGTAATGCTACAGAACGTTATACGTTATATCGTAATGCTACATAACGTTATGCGTTATATCTTACTGCTACATATCGTTACACGTTATATCGTAATGCTACATAACGTTATACGGTATATCGTAATGCTACATAACGTTATACGTTATATCTTTCTGCTACATAACGTTATACGTTATATCGTTATGCTACATAACGTTATACGTTATATCGTAATGCTACATAACGTTATACGTTATATCGTAATGCTACATAACGTTATACGTTATATCCTAATGCTACATAACGTTATACGCTGTATCGTAATGCTACATAACGTTATACGTTATGTCTGAATGCTACATAACGTTATACGTTATATCGTAATGCTACATAACGTTATACGTTATATTGTAATGCTACATATCGTTATACGTTATATGGTAATGCTACATACCGTTATACGTTATAACGTATTACCATATAACGTTATTCGTTATTTCGTAATGCTACATGACGTTATAAGTTATATGGTTAAGCTACATAACGTTATACGTTATAATGTATTACCATATAACGTTATACATTATATCGTAATGCTACATAACGTTATACGTTATATCGTAATGCTACATAACGTTATGCGTTATAACGTATTACCATATAACGTTATATGTTACATCGTAATGCTACATAACGTTATCCGCTATATCGTAATGCTACATAACGTTATACGTTATATCGTAATGCTACATGACGTTATACGATATAACGTAATACTACATAACGTTATACGTTCTATCGTAATGCTACATAACGTTATACGTTATATCGTAATGCTACATAACGTTATACGTTATAACGTAATGCTGCGTAACGTTATACGTTATGTCTGAATGCTACATAACGTTATACGTTATATCGTAATGCTACATGACGTTATACGTTATATCGTAATGCTACATAACGTTATACGTTATATCGTAATGCCACACAACGTTATCCGTTATAACGTATTGCCATATAACGTTATACGTTATATAGTAATGCTACATAACGTTATACGTTATATCTTACTGCTACATAACGTTATGAGTTATATCGTAATGCTACATAACGTTATACGATATAACGTAATACTACATATCGTTATACGTTATAACGTAATACTACAGAACGTTATACGTTATATTGTAATGCTACATAATGTTGTACGTTATATCGTAATGCTACATAACGTTATACGTTATATCCTAATGCTACATAACGTTATACGCTGTATCGTAATGCTACATAACGTTATACGTTATATGGTAATGCTACATATCGTTATACGTTATAACGTATTACCATATAACGTTATTCGTTATATCGTAATGCTACATAACGTTATACGTTATATCGTAATGCTACATAACGTTATACGTTATGTCAGAATGCTACATAACGTTATACGTTATATCGTAATGCTACATAACGTTATACGTTATATCCTAATGCTACATAACGTTATACGCTGTATCGTAATGCTACATAACGTTATACGTTATAACGTAATACTACATAACGTTATACGTTATATTGTAATGCTACATAACGTTATAAGTTATATGGTAATGCTACATAACGTGATACGTTATAATGTATTACCATATAACGTTATACATTATATCGTAATGCTACATAACGTTATACGTTATATCGTAATGCTACATAACGTTATACGTTATATCGTAATGCTACATAACGTTATACGTTATATCGTAATGCTACATAACGTTATACGATATAACGTAATACTACATAACGTTATACGTTATAACGTAATACTACATAACGTTATACGTTATATCGTAATGCTACTTAACGTTATGCGTTATATCTTACTGCTACATAACGTTATACGTTATATCGTAATGCTACATAACGTTATAGGTTATATCTTACTGCTACATAACGTTATACGTTATATCGTAATGCTACATAACGTTATACGTTATATCGTAATGCTACACAATGTTATACGTTATATTGTAATGCTACATAACGTTATACGTTATATCGTAATGCTACATGACGTTATACGATATAACGTAATACTACATAACGTTATACGCTATATCGTAACGCTACATTACGTTATACGTTGTATCGTAATGCTACATAATGTTATACGTTATATCGTAATGCTACATAACGTTATACGCTATATCGTAACGCTACATTACGTTATACGTTGTATCGTAATGCTACATAATGTTATACGTTATATCGTAATGCTACATAACGTTATACGTTATACCTTACAGCTACATAACGTTATACGTTATATCGTAATGCTACTTAACGTTATGCGTTATATCTTACTGCTACATAACGTTATACGTTATATCGTAATGCTACATAACGTTATAGGTTATATCTTACTGCTACATAACGTTATACGTTATATCGTAATGCTACATAACGTTATACGTTATATCCTAATGCTACATAACGTTATACGCTGTATCGTAATGCTACATAACGTTATACGTTATAACGTAATACTACATAACGTTATACGTTATATTGTAATGCTACATAACGTTATAAGTTATATGGTAATGCTACATAACGTGATACGTTATAATGTATTACCATATAACGTTATACATTATATCGTAATGCTACATAACGTTATACGTTATATCGTAATGCTACATAACGTTATACGTTATATCGTAATGCTACATAACGTTATACGTTATATCGTAATGCTACATAACGTTATACGATATAACGTAATACTACATAACGTTATACGTTATAACGTAATACTACATAACGTTATACGTTATATCGTAATGCTACATGACGTTATACGATATAACGTAATGCTACATAACGTTATACGCTATATCGTAACGCTACATTACGTTATACGTTGTATCGTAATGCTACATAATGTTATACGTTATATCGTAATGCTACATAACGTTATACGTTATATGGTAATGCTACATAACGTTATACGATATAACGTACTACCATATAACGTTATAAGTTATATCGCAATGCTACATAACGTTATACGTTATAACGTATTACCATATAACGTTATACATTACATCGTAATGCTACATAACGTTATACGTTATATCGTAATGCTACATAACGTTATACGTTACATCGTAATGCTACATAACGTTATACGTTATACCTTACAGCTACATAACGTTATACGTTATATCGTAACGCTACATAACGTTATACGTTATATCGTAACGCTACATTATGTTATACGTTGTATCGTAATGCTACATAATGTTATACGTTATATCGTAATGCTACATAACGTTATACGTTATATGGTAATGCTACATAACGTTATAGGATATAACGTACTACCATATATCGTTATAAGTTATATCGCAATGCTACATAACGTTATACGTTATAACGTATTACCATATAACGTTATACATTACATCGTAATGCTACATAACGTTATACGTTATATCGTAATGCTACATAACGTTATACGTTACATCGTAATGCTACATAACGTTATACGTTATACCTTACAGCTACATAACGTTATACGTTATATCGTAACGCTACATAACGTTATACGTTATATCGTAACGCTACATTACGTTATACGTTGTATCGTAATGAAACATAATGTTATACGTTATATCGTAATGCTACATAACGTTATACGTTATATGGTAATGCTACATAACGTTATACGTTATAACGTACTACCATATAACGTTATAAGTTATATCGCAATGCTACATAACGTTATACGTTAGAGCGTATTACCATATAACGTTATACATTACATCGTAATACTACATAACGTTATACGTTATATCTTTCTACTACATAACGTTATACGTTATATCTTTCTACTACATAACGTTATACGTTATATCGTAATGCTACATAACGTTATACGTTATATCGTAATGCTACATAACGTTGTACGTTACATCGTAATGCTACATAACGTTATACGTTATATCGTAATGCTACATAACGTTATACGTTATATTGTAATGCTTCATAACGTTATACGTTATGTCGTAATGCTACATAACGTTGTACGTTAAAACGATTTACCATATAACGTTATACGTTACATCGTAATGCTACATGAGGTTATACGTTATATCGTAATGCTACATAACGTTATACGTTATATCCTAATTCTACATAACGTTATACGCTGTATCGTAATGCTACATAACGTTATACATTATATCGTAATGCTACATAACGTTATACGTTTTATCGTAATGCTACATAACGTTATACGTTATAACGTATTACCATATAACGTTATACGTTACATCGTAATGCTACATAACGTTATCAGTTATATCGTAATGCTACATAACGTTATACGTTATATCGTAATGCTACATAACGTTATACGTTATAGCGTATTACCATATAACGTTATACGTTACATCGTAATGCTACACAACGTTATACATTATATTGTAATGCTACATAACGTTATACGTTACATCGTAATGCTACATGACGTTATACGTTATATCGTAATGCTACATAACGTTATACGTTATATCCTAATTCTACATAACGTTATACGCTGTATCGTAATGCTACATAACGTTATACATTATATCGTAATGCTACATAACGTTATACGTTTTATCGTAATGCTACATAACGTTATACGTTATAACGTAATACTACATAACGTTATACGTTATATTGTAATGCTACGTAACGTTATACGTTATATCCTAATGCTACATGACGTTATATGTTATATCGTAATGCTACATAACGTTATACGTTATAACGTATTACCATATTACGTTATACGTTACATCGTAATGCTACACAACGTTATACATTATATTGTAATGCTACATAACGTTATACGTTATATCGTAATGCTACATGACGTTATATGTTATATCGTAATGCTACATAACGTTATACGATATAACGTAATACTACATATCGTTATACGTTATAACGTAATACTACAGAACGTTATACGTTATATTGTAATGCTACATAATGTTGTACGTTATATCGTAATGCTACATAACGTTATACGTTATATCCTAATGCTACATAACGTTATACGCTGTATCGTAATGCTACATAACGTTATACGTTATATGGTAATGCTACATATCGTTATACGTTATAACGTATTACCTTATAACGTTATTCGTTATATCGTAATGCTACATAACGTTATACGTTATATCGTAATGCTACATAACGTTATACGTTATGTCAGAATGCTACATAACGTTATACGTTATATCGTAATGCTACATAACGTTATACGTTATATCCTAATGCTACATAACGTTATACGCTGTATCGTAATGCTACATAACGTTATACGTTATAACGTAATACTACATAACGTTATACGTTATATTGTAATGCTACATAACGTTATAAGTTATATGGTAATGCTACATAACGTGATACGTTATAATGTATTACCATATAACGTTATACATTATATCGTAATGCTACATAACGTTATACGTTATATCGTAATGCTACATAACGTTATACATTATATCGTAATGCTACATAATGTTATACGTTATATCGTAATGCCACACAACGTTATACGTTATAACGTATTACCATATAACGTTATACGTTACATCGTAATGCTGGATAACGTTATACGTCATGTCGTAATGCTACATAACGTTATACGTTATATTGTAATGCTACATAACGTTACACGTTATATGGTAATGCTACATACCGTTATACGTTATAACGTATTACCATATAACGTTATTCGTTATATCGTAATGCTACATAACGTCATACGTTATATCGTAATGCTACATAACGTTATACGTTATATCGTAATGCTACATAACGTTATGCGTTATATCTTACTGCTACATAACGTTACACGTTATATCGTAATGCTACATAACTTTATACGGTATATCGTAATGCTACATAACGTTATACGTTATATCTTTCTGCTACATAACGTTATACGTTATATCGTAATGCTACATAACGTTATACGTTATATCGTAATGCTACATAACGTTATACGTTATGTCGTAATGCTACATAACGTTATACGTTATATCTTACTGCTACATAACGTTATACGTTATATCGTAATGCTACATAACGTTATACGTTATATCGTAATGCTACATAACGTTATGCGTTATATCTTTCTGCTACATAACGTTATACGTTATATCGTAATGCTACATAACGTTATACGATATAAGGTAACACTACATAACGATATACGTTATAACGTAATACTACATAACGTTATACGTTATATTGTAATGCTAAACGTTATACGTAATATCTTACCGCTACATAACGTTATACGTTATATCGTAGTGCTACATAACGTTATACGTTATATCGTAATACTACATAACGTTATACGTTATAACGTAATGCTACATAACGTTATACGTTATATGGTAATGCTACATAACGTTATACGTTATAACGTATTACCATATAACGTTATACGTTATATCGTAATGCTACATAACGTTATACGTCATATCGTAATGCTACATAAAGTTATACGTTATTTCGTAATGCTACATAACGTTATACGTTATATCGTAATGCTACATAACGTTATACGCTGTATCGTAATGCTACACAACGTTATACGTTATGTCGTACTGTTACATAACGTTATACATTATATCGTAATGCTACATAACGTTATACGTTATATCTTTCTGCTACATAACGTTATACGTTATATCGTAATGCTACATAACGTTATACGATATAACGTAATACTACATAACGTTATACGTTATAACGTATTACCATATAACGTTATACGTTACATCGTAATGCTACATAACGTTATACGTTATATCGCAATGCTACACAACGTTATACGTTATATCGTAATGCTACATAACGTTATACGTTATAACGTATTACCATATAACGTTATACGTTACATCGTAATGCTACATAGCGTTATACGTCATATCGTAATGCTACATAACGTTATACGTTATATCGTAATGCTACTTAACGTTATGCGTTACATCGTAATGCTACATAACGTTATACGTTATAACGTATTACCATATAACGTTATACGTTACATCGTAATAATACATAACGTTATACGTCATATCGTAATGCTACATAACGATATACGTTATATCGTAATGCTACATAACGTTATACGGTATAACGTAATACTACATAACGTTATACGTTATATGGTAATGCTACATAACGTTGTACGTTATATCGTAATGCTACATAACGTTATACGCTATATCGTAACGCTACATTACGTTATACGTTGTATCGTAATGCTACATAATGTTATACGTTATATCGTAATGCTACATAACGTTATACGTTATATGGTAATGCTACATAACGTTATACGATATAACGTACTACCATATAACGTTATAAGTTATATCGCAATGCTACATAACGTTATACGTTATAACGTATTACCATATAACGTTATACATTACATCGTAATGCTACATAACGTTATACGTTATATCGTAATGCTACATAACGTTATACGTTACATCGTAATGCTACATAACGTTATACGTTATACCTTACAGCTACATAACGTTATACGTTATATCGTAACGCTACATAACGTTATACGTTATATCGTAACGCTACATTATGTTATACGTTGTATCGTAATGCTACATAATGTTATACGTTATATCGTAATGCTACATAACGTTATACGTTATATGGTAATGCTACATAACGTTATACGATATAACGTACTACCATATAACGTTATAAGTTATATCGCAATGCTACATAACGTTATACGTTATAACGTATTACCATATAACGTTATACATTACATCGTAATGCTACATAACGTTATACGTTATATCGTAATGCTACATAACGTTATACGTTACATCGTAATGCTACATAACGTTATACGTTATACCTTACAGCTACATAACGTTATACGTTATATCGTAACGCTACATAACGTTATACGTTATATCGTAACGCTACATTACGTTATACGTTGTATCGTAATGCTACATAATGTTATACGTTATATCGTAATGCTACATAACGTTATACGTTATATGGTAATGCTACATAACGTTATACGTTATAACGTACTACCATATAACGTTATAAGTTATATCGCAATGCTACATAACGTCATACGTTATAACGTATTACCATATAACGTTATACATTACATCGTAATACTACATAACGTTATACGTTATATCTTTCTACTACATAACGTTATACGTTATATCTTTCTACTACATAACGTTATACGTTATATCGTAATGCTACATAACGTTATACGTTATATCGTAATGCTACATAACGTTGTACGTTACATCGTAATGCTACATAACGTTATACGTTATATCGTAATGCTACATAACGTTATACGTTATATTGTAATGCTTCATAACGTTATACGTTATGTCGTAATGCTACATAACGTTGTACGTTAAAACGTATTACCATATAACGTTATACGTTACATCGTAATGCTACATGACGTTATACGTTATATCGTAATGCTACATAACGTTATACGTTATATCCTAATTCTACATAACGTTATACGCTGTATCGTAATGCTACATAACGTTATACATTATATCGTAATGCTACATAACGTTATACGTTTTATCGTAATGCTACATAACGTTATACGTTATAACGTATTACCATATAACGTTATACGTTACATCGTAATGCTACATAACGTTATCAGTTATATCGTAATGCTACATAACGTTATACGTTATATCGTAATGCTACATAACGTTATACGTTATAGCGTATTACCATATAACGTTATACGTTACATCGTAATGCTACACAACGTTATACATTATATTGTAATGCTACATAACGTTATACGTTACATCGTAATGCTACATGACGTTATACGTTATATCGTAATGCTACATAACGTTATACGTTATATCCTAATTCTACATAACGTTATACGCTGTATCGTAATGCTACATAACGTTATACATTATATCGTAATGCTACATAACGTTATACGTTTTATCGTAATGCTACATAACGTTATACGTTATAACGTATTACCATATAACGTTATACGTTACATCGTAATGCTACACAACGTTATACATTATATTGTAATGCTACATAACGTTATACGTTATATCGTAATGCTACATGACGTTATATGTTATATCGTATTGCTACATAACGTTATACGTTATATCCTAATGCTACATAACGTTATACGCTGTATCGTAATGCTACATAACGTTATACGTTATAACGTAATACTACATAACGTTATACGTTATATTGTAATGCTACGTAACGTTATAAGTTATATGGTAATGCTACATAACGGTATACGTTATAATGTATTACCATATAACGTTATACATTATATCGTAATGCTACATAACGTTATACGTTATATGGTAATGCTACATACCGTTATACGTTATAACGTATTACCATATAACGTTATTCGTTATATCGTAATGCTACATAACGTTATACGTTATATCGTAATGCTACATAACGTTATACGATATAACGTAATACTACATGACGTTATACGATATAACGTAATACTACATAACGTTATACGTTATATTGTAATGCTACATAACGTTATACGTTATGTCGTAATGCTACATAACGTTATACGTTATATCTTACTGCTACATAACGTTATACGTTATATCGTAATGCTACATAACGTTATACGTTATATCGTAATGCTACATAACGTTATGCGTTATATCTTTCTGCTACATAACGTTATACGTTATATCGTAATGCTACATAACGTTATACGATATAAGGTAACACTACATAACGATATACGTTATAACGTAATACTACATAACGTTATACGTTATATTGTAATGCTACATAACGTTATACGTAATATCTTACCGCTACATAACGTTATACGTTATATCGTAGTGCTACATAACGTTATACGTTATATCGTAATACTACATAACGTTATACGTTATAACGTAATGCTACATAACGTTATACGTTATATGGTAATGCTACATAACGTTATACGTTATAACGTATTACCATATAACGTTATACGTTATATCATAATGCTACATAACGTTATACGTCATATCGTAATGCTACATAAAGTTATACGTTATTTCGTAATGCTACATAACGTTATACGCTATATCGTACTGCTACATAACGTTATACGATATATCGTAATGCTACATAACGTTATACGTTGTATCGTAATACTACATAACGTTATACGTTATATCGTAATGCTATATAACGTTATACGTTATATCGTAATGCTACATAACGTTATACGCTGTATCGTAATGCTACACAACGTTATACGTTATGTCGTACTGTTACATAACGTTATACATTATATCGTAATGCTACATAACGTTATACGTTATATCTTTCTGCTACATAACGTTATACGTTATATCGTAATGCTACATAACGTTATACGATATAACGTAATACTACATAACGTTATACGTTATAACGTATTACCATATAACGTTATACGTTACATCGTAATGCTACATAACGTTATACGTTATATCGCAATGCTACACAACGTTATACGTTATATCGTAATGCTACATAACGTTATACGTTATAACGTATTACCATATAACGTTATACGTTACATCGTAATGCTACATAGCGTTATACGTCATATCGTAATGCTACATAACGTTATACGTTATATCGTAATGCTACTTAACGTTATGCGTTACATCGTAATGCTACATAACGTTATACGTTATAACGTATTACCATATAACGTTATACGTTACATCGTAATAATACATAACGTTATACGTCATATCGTAATGCTACATAACGATATACGTTATATCGTAATGCTACATAACGTTATACGGTATAACGTAATACTACATAACGTTATACGTTATATGGTAATGCTACATAACGTTGTACGTTATATCGTAATGCTACATAACGTTATACGCTATATCGTAACGCTACATTACGTTATACGTTGTATCGTAATGCTACATAATGTTATACGTTATATCGTAATGCTACATAACGTTATACGTTATATGGTAATGCTACATAACGTTATACGATATAACGTACTACCATATAACGTTATAAGTTATATCGCAATGCTACATAACGTTATACGTTATAACGTATTACCATATAACGTTATACATTACATCGTAATGCTACATAACGTTATACGTTATATCGTAATGCTACATAACGTTATACGTTACATCGTAATGCTACATAACGTTATACGTTATACCTTACAGCTACATAACGTTATACGTTATATCGTAACGCTACATAACGTTATACGTTATATCGTAACGCTACATTATGTTATACGTTGTGTCGTAATGCTACATAATGTTATACGTTATATCGTAATGCTACATAACGTTATACGTTATATGGTAATGCTACATAACGTTATACGATATAACGTACTACCATATAACGTTATAAGTTATATCGCAATGCTACATAACGTCATACGTTATAACGTAATACCATATAACGTTATACATTACATCGTAATGCTACATAACGTTATACGTTATATCGTAATGCTACATAACGTTATACGTTACATCGTAATGCTACATAACGTTATACGTTATACCTTACAGCTACATAACGTTATACGTTATATCGTAACGCTACATAACGTTATACGTTATATCGTAACGCTACATTACGTTATACGTTGTATCGTAATGCTACATAATGTTATACGTTATATCGTAATGCTACATAACGTTATACGTTATATGGTAATGCTACATAACGTTATACGTTATAACGTACTACCATATAACGTTATAAGTTATATCGCAATGCTACATAACGTTATACGTTATAACGTATTACCATATAACGTTATACATTACATCGTAATACTACATAACGTTATACGTTATATCTTTCTACTACATAACGTTATACGTTATATCTTTCTACTACATAACGTTATACGTTATATCGTAATGCTACATAACGTTATACGTTATATCGTAATGCTACATAACGTTGTACGTTACATCGTAATGCTACATAACGTTATACGTTATATCGTAATGCTACATAACGTTATACGTTATATTGTAATGCTTCATAACGTTATACGTTATGTCGTAATGCTACATAACGTTGTACGTTAAAACGTATTACCATATAACGTTATACGTTACATCGTAATGCTACATGACGTTATACGTTATATCGTAATGCTACATAACGTTATACGTTATATCCTAATTCTACATAACGTTATACGCTGTATCGTAATGCTACATAACGTTATACATTATATCGTAATGCTACATAACGTTATAAGTTTTATCGTAATGCTACATAACGTTATACGTTATAACGTATTACCATATAACGTTATACGTTACATCGTAATGCTACATAACGTTATCAGTTATATCGTAATGCTACATAACGTTATACGTTATATCGTAATGCTACATAACGTTATACGTTATAGCGTATTACCATATAACGTTATACGTTACATCGTAATGCTACACAACGTTATACATTATATTGTAATGCTACATAACGTTATACGTTACATCGTAATGCTACATGACGTTATACGTTATATCGTAATGCTACATAACGTTATACGTTATATCCTAATTCTACATAACGTTATACGCTGTATCGTAATGCTACATAACGTTATACATTATATCGTAATGCTACATAACGTTATACGTTTTATCGTAATGCTACATAACGTTATACGTTATAACGTATTACCATATAACGTTATACGTTACATCGTAATGCTACACAACGTTATACATTATATTGTAATGCTACATAACGTTATACGTTATATCGTAATGCTACATGACGTTATATGTTATATCGTATTGCTACATAACGTTATACGTTATATCCTAATGCTACATAACGTTATACGCTGTATCGTAATGCTACATAACGTTATACGTTATAACGTAATACTACATAACGTTATACGTTATATTGTAATGCTACGTAACGTTATAAGTTATATGGTAATGCTACATAACGGTATACGTTATAATGTATTACCATATAACGTTATACATTATATCGTAATGCTACATAACGTTATTCGTTATATGGTAATGCTACATACCGTTATACGTTATAACGTATTACCATATAACGTTATTCGTTATATCGTAATGCTACATAACGTTATACGTTATATCGTAATGCTACATAACGTTATACGATATAACGTAATACTACATGACGTTATACGATATAACGTAATACTACATAACGTTATACGTTATATCGTAATGCTACATAACGTTATACGTTATATCGTAATGCTACATAACGTTATACGTTATAACGTAATGCTACGTAACGTTATACGTTATGTCTGAATGCTACATAACGTTATACGTTATATCGTAATGCTACATGACGTTATACGTTATATCGTAATGCTACATAACGTTATACGTTATATCGTAATGCCACACAACGTTATCCGTTATAACGTATTGCCATATAACGTTATACGTTATATAGTAATGCTACATAACGTTATACGTTATATCTTACTGCTACATAACGTTATGAGTTATATCGTAATGCTACATAACGTTATACGATATAACGTAATACTACATATCGTTATACGTTATAACGTAATACTACAGAACGTTTTACGTTATATTGTAATGCTACATAATGTTGTACGTTATATCGTAATGCTACATAACGTTATACGTTATATCCTAATGCTACATAACGTTATACGCTGTATCGTAATGCTACATAACGTTATACGTTATATGGTAATGCTACATATCGTTATACGTTATAACGTATTACCAGATAACGTTATTCGTTATATCGTAATGCTACATAACGTTATACGTTATATCGTAATGCTACATAACGTTATACGTTATGTCAGAATGCTACATAACGTTATACGTTATAACGTAATACTACATAACGTTATACGTTATATTGCAATGCTACATAACGTTATAAGTTATATGGTAATGCTACATAACGTGATACGTTATAATGTATTACCATATAACGTTATACACTATATCGTAATGCTACATAACGTTATACGTTATATCGTAATGCTACATAACGTTATACGTTATATCGTAATGCTACATAACGTTATACGTTATATCGTAATGCCACACAACGTTATACGTTATAACGTATTACCATATAACGTTATACGTTACATCGTAATGCTGGATAACGTTATACGTCATGTCGTAATGCTACATAACGTTATACGTTAAATCGTAATGCCACATAACGTTATACGCTATATCGTACTGCTAGATAACGTTATACGTTATATCGTAATGCTGCATAACGTTATACGTTGTATCGTAATGCTACATAACGTTGTACGTTATATCGTAATGCTACAAAACGTTATACGTTATATCGTAATGCTACATAACGTTATACGTTATGACGTATTACCATATCATGTTATACGTTATATCGTAATGCTACATAACGCTATAGGTTATATCTTACTGCTACATAACGTTATACGTTATATCGTAATGCAACATAACGTTATACGTTATATCGTAATGCTACATAACGTTATACGCTGTATCGTAATGCTACATAACGTTATACGTTATATCGTTCTGCTACACAACGTTAAACATTATATTGTAATGCTACATAACGTTATACGTTATATCGTAATGCTACATAACGTTATACGCTGTATCGTAATGCTACATAACGTTATACGTTATATCGTAATGCCACACAACGTTATACGTTATAACGTATTACCATAATACGTTATACGTTACATCGTAATGCTGGATAACGTTATACGACATGTCGTAATGCTACATAACGTTATACGTTAAATCGTAATGCCACATAACGTTAAACGCTATATCGTACTGCTAGATAACGTTATACGTTATATCGTAATGCTGCATAACGTTATACGTTGTATCGTAATGCTACATAACGATGTACGTTATATCGTAATGCTACAAAACGTTATACGTTATATCGTAATGCTACATAACGTTATACGTTATGACGTATTACCATATCATGTTATACGTTATATCGTAATGCTACATAACGTTATACGCTGTATCGTAATGCTACATAACGTTATACGTTATATCCTAATGCTACATAACGTTATACGCTGTATCGCAATGCTACATAACGTTATACGTTATAACGTAATGCTACATAACGTTATACGTTATATTGTAATGCTACGTAACGTTATAAGTTATATGGTAATGCTACATAACGTTATACGTTATAATGTATTACCATATAACGTTATACATTATATCGTAATGCTACATAACGTTATACGTTATATTGTAATGCTACATAACGTTATACGTTATATGGTAATGCTACATACCGTTATACGTTATAACGTATTACCATATAACGTTATTCGTTATATCGTAATGCTACATAACGTCATACGTTATATCGTAATGCTACATAACGTTATACGATATAACGTAATACTACATAACGTTATACGTTATAACGTAATACTACATAACGTTATACGTTATATCGTAATGCTACATAACGTTATGCGTTATATCTTACTGCTACATAACGTTACACGTTATATCGTAATGCTACATAACTTTATACGGTATATCGTAATGCTACATAACGTTATATGTTATATCTTTCTGCTACATAACGTTATACGTTATATCGTCATGCTACATAACGTTATACGTTATATCGTAATGCTACATAACGTTATACGTTATATCGTAATGCTACATAACGTTATACGTTATATCTTACTGCTACATAACGTTATACGTTATATCGTAATGCTACATAACGTTATACGTTATATCGTAATGCTACATAACGTTATGCGTTATATCTTTCTGCTACATAACGTTATACGTTATATCGTAATGCTACATAACGTTATACGATATAAGGTAACACTACATAACGATATACGTTATAACGTAATACTACATAACGTTATACGTTATATTGTAATGCTACATAACGTTATACGTTATATCGTAATGCTACATGACGTTATATGTTATATCGTATTGCTACATAACGTTATACGTTATATCCTAATGCTACATAACGTTATACGCTGTATCGTAATGCTACATAACGCTATACGTTATAACGTAATACTACATAACGTTATACGTTATATTGTAATGCTACGTAACGTTATAAGTTATATGGTAATGCTACATAAGGTTATACGTTATAATGTATTACCATATAACGTTATACATTATATCGTAATGCTACATAACGTTATACGTTATATTGTAATGCTACATAACGTTATACGTTATATCGTAATGCTACATAACGTTATACGTTATATCTTACTGCTACATAACGTTATACGTTATATCGTAATGCTACATAACGTTATACGTTATATCGTAATGCTACATAACGTTATGCGTTATATCTTTCTGCTACATAACGTTATACGTTATATCGTAATGCTACATCACGTTATACGCTGTATCGTAATGCTACATAACGTTATACGTTATATCGTAATGCTACACAACGTTATACATTATATTGTAATGCTACATAACGTTATACGTTATATCGTAATGCTACATGACGTTATATGTTATATCGTATTGCTACATAACGTTATACGTTATATCCTAATGCTACATAACGTTATACGTTATATCGTAATGCTACATAACGTTATACGATATAAGGTAACACTACATAACGATATACGTTATAACGTAATACTACATAACGTTATACGTTATATTGTAATGCTACATAACGTTATACGTTATATCGTAATGCTACATGACGTTATATGTTATATCGTATTGCTACATAACGTTATACGTTATATCCTAATGCTACATAACGTTATACGCTGTATCGTAATGCTACATAACGCTATACGTTATAACGTAATACTACATAACGTTATACGTTATATTGTAATGCTACGTAACGTTATAAGTTATATGGTAATGCTACATAAGGTTATACGTTATAATGTATTACCATATAACGTTATACATTATATCGTAATGCTACATAACGTTATACGTTATATTGTAATGCTACATAACGTTATACGTTATATCGTAATGCTACATAACGTTATACGTTATATCTTACTGCTACATAACGTTATACGTTATATCGTAATGCTACATAACGTTATACGTTATATCGTAATGCTACATAACGTTATGCGTTATATCTTTCTGCTACATAACGTTATACGTTATATCGTAATGCTACATCACGTTATACGCTGTATCGTAATGCTACATAACGTTATACGTTATATCGTAATGCTACACAACGTTATACATTATATTGTAATGCTACATAACGTTATACGTTATATCGTAATGCTACATGACGTTATATGTTATATCGTATTGCTACATAACGTTATACGTTATATCCTAATGCTACATAACGTTATACGCTGTATCGTAATGCTACATAACGTTATACGTTATAACGTAATACTACATAACGTTATACGTTATATTGTAATGCTACGTAACGTTATAAGTTATATGGTAATGCTACATAACGTTATACGTTATAATGTATTACCATATAACGTTATACATTATATCGTAATGCTACATAACGTTATACGTTATATTGTAATGCTACATAACGTTATACGTTATATGGTAATGCTACATACCGTTATACGTTATAACGTATTACCATATAACGTTATTCTTTATATCGTAATGCTACATAACGTCATACGTTATATCGTAATGCTACATAACGTTATACGATATAACGTAATACTACATAACGTTATACGTTATAACGTAATACTACATAACGTTATACGTTATATCGTAATGCTACATAACGTTATGCGTTATATCTTACTGCTACATAACGTTACACGTTATATCGTAATGCTACATAACTTTATACGGTATATCGTAATGCTACATAACGTTATACGTTCTATCTTTCTGCTACATAACGTTATACGTTATATCGTAATGCTACATAACGTTATACGTTATATCGTAATGCTACATAACGTTATACGTTATGTCGTAATGCTACATAACGTTATACGTTATATCTTACTGCTACATAACGTTATACGTTATATCGTAATGCTACATAACGTTATACGTTATATCGTAATGCTACATAACGTTATGCGTTATATCTTTCTGCTACATAACGTTATACGTTATATCGTAATGCTACATAACGTTATACGATATAAGGTAACACTACATAACGATATACGTTATAACGTAATACTACATAACGTTATACGTTATATTGTAATGCTACATAACGTTATACGTTATATCGTAATGCTACATGACGTTATATGTTATATCGTATTGCTACATAACGTTATACGTTATATCCTAATGCTACATAACGTTATACGCTGTATCGTAATGCTACATAACGCTATACGTTATAACGTAATACTACATAACGTTATACGTTATATTGTAATGCTACGTAACGTTATAAGTTATATGGTAATGCTACATAAGGTTATACGTTATAATGTATTACCATATAACGTTATACATTATATCGTAATGCTACATAACGTTATACGTTATATTGTAATGCTACATAACGTTATACGTTATATCGTAATGCTACATAACGTTATACGTTATATCTTACTGCTACATAACGTTATACGTTATATCGTAATGCTACATAACGTTATACGTTATATCGTAATGCTACATAACGTTATGCGTTATATCTTTCTGCTACATAACGTTATACGTTATATCGTAATGCTACATAACGTTATACGCTGTATCGTAATGCTACATAACGTTATACGTTATATCGTAATGCTACACAACGTTATACATTATATTGTAATGCTACATAACGTTATACGTTATATCGTAATGCTACATGACGTTATATGTTATATCGTATTGCTACATAACGTTATACGTTATATCCTAATGCTACATAACGTTATACGCTGTATCGTAATGCTACATAACGTTATACGTTATAACGTAATACTACATAACGTTATACGTTATATTGTAATGCTACGTAACGTTATAAGTTATATGGTAATGCTACATAACGTTATACGTTATAATGTATTACCATATAACGTTATACATTATATCGTAATGCTACATAACGTTATACGTTATATTGTAATGCTACATAACGTTATACGTTATATGGTAATGCTACATACCGTTATACGTTATAACGTATTACCATATAACGTTATTCTTTATATCGTAATGCTACATAACGTCATACGTTATATCGTAATGCTACATAACGTTATACGATATAACGTAATACTACATAACGTTATACGTTATAACGTAATACTACATAACGTTATACGTTATATCGTAATGCTACATAACGTTATGCGTTATATCTTACTGCTACATAACGTTACACGTTATATCGTAATGCTACATAACTTTATACGGTATATCGTAATGCTACATAACGTTATACGTTCTATCTTTCTGCTACATAACGTTATACGTTATATCGTAATGCTACATAACGTTATACGTTATATCGTAATGCTACATAACGTTATACGTTATGTCGTAATGCTACATAACGTTATACGTTATATCTTACTGCTACATAACGTTATACGTTATATCGTAATGCTACATAACGTTATACGTTATATCGTAATGCTACATAACGTTATGCGTTATATCTTTCTGCTACATAACGTTATACGTTATATCGTAATGCTACATAACGTTATACGATATAAGGTAACACTACATAACGATATACGTTATAACGTAATACTACATAACGTTATACGTTATATTGTAATGCTACATAACGTTATACGTAATATCTTACCGCTACATAACGTTATACGTTATATCGTAGTGCTACATAACGTTATACGTTATATCGTAATACTACATAACGTTATACGTTATAACGTAATGCTACATAACGTTGTACGTTATATGGTAATGCTACATAACGTTATACGTTATAACGTATTACCATATAACGTTATACGTTATATCGTAATGCTACATAACGTTATACGTCATATCGTAATGCTACATAAAGTTATACGTTATTTCGTAATGCTACATAACGTTATACGCTATATCGTACTGCTACATAACGTTATACGATATATCGTAATGCTACATAACGTTATACGTTGTATCGTAATACTACATAACGTTATACGTTATATCGTAATGCTATATAACGTTATACGTTATATCGTAATGCTACATAACGTTATACGCTATATCGTAATGCTACACAACGTTATACGTTATGTCGTACTGTTACATAACGTTATACATTATATCGTAATGCTACATAACGTTATACGTTATATCTTTCTGCTACATAACGTTATATGTTATATCGTAATGCTACATAACGTTATACGATATAACGTAATACTACATAACGTTATACGTTATAACGTATTACCATATAACGTTATACGTTACATCGTAATGCTACATAACGTTATACGTTATATCGCAATGCTACACAACGTTATACGTTATATCGTAATGCTACATAACGTTATACGTTATAACGTATTACCATATAACGTTGTACGTTACATCGTAATGCTACATAGCGTTATACGTCATATCGTAATGCTACATAACGTTATACGTTATATCGTAATGCTACTTAACGTTATGCGTTACATCGTAATGCTACATAACGTTATACGTTATAACGTATTACCATATAACGTTATACGTTACATCGTAATAATACATAACGTTATACGTCATATCGTAATGCTACATAACGATATACGTTATATCGTAATGCTACATAACGTTATACGTTATAACGTAATACTACATAACGTTATACGTTATATGGTAATGCTACATAACGTTGTACGTTATATCGTAATGCTACATAACGTTATACGCTATATCGTACTGCTACATAACGTTATACGATATATCGTAATGCTACATAACGTTATACGTTATATGGTAATGATACATAACGTTATACGTTATAACGTATTACCATATAACGTTATACGTTATATCGCAATGCTACATAACGTTATACGTTATAACGTATTACCATATAACGTTATACGATATATCGCAATGCTACATAACGTTATACGTTATAACGTATTACCATATAACGTTATACATTACATCGTAATGCTACATAACGTTATACGTTATATCGTAATGCTACATAACGTTATTCGTTACATCGTAATGCTACATAACGTTATACGTTATACCTTACAGCTACATAACGTTATACGTTATATCGTAACGCTACATAACGTTATACGTTATATCGTAACGTTACATTACGTTATACGTTGTATCGTAATGCTACATAATGTTATACGTTATATCGTAATGCTACATAACGTTATACGTTATATGGTAATGCTACATAACGTTATACGATATAACGTACTACCATATAACGTTATAAGTTATATCGCAATGCTACATAACGTTATACGTTATAACGTATTACCATATAACGTTATACATTACATCGTAATGCTACATAACGTTATACGTTATATCGTAATGCTACATAACGTTATACGTTACATCGTAATGCTACATAACGTTATACGTTATACCTTACAGCTACATAACGTTATACGTTATATCGTAACACTACATAACGTTATACGTTATATCGTAACGCTACATTACGTTATACGTTGTATCGTAATGCTACATAATGTTATACGTTATATCGTAATGCTACATAACGTTATACGTTATATGGTAATGCTACATAACGTTATACGTTATAACGTACTACCATATAACGTTATAAGTTATATCGCAATGCTACATAACGTTATACGTTATAACGTATTACCATATAACGTTATACATTACATCGTAATACTACATAACGTTATACGTTATATCTTTCTACTACATAACGTTATACGTTATATCTTTCTACTACATAACGTTATACGTTATATCGTAATGCTACATAACGTTATACGTTATATCGTAATGCTACATAACGTTATACGTTATATCGCAATGCTACACAACGTTATACGTTATATCGTAATGCTACATAACGTTATACGTTATAACGTATTACCATATAACGTTGTACGTTACATCGTAATGCTACATAGCGTTATACGTCATATCGTAATGCTACATAACGTTATACGTTATATCGTAATGCTACTTAACGTTATGCGTTACATCGTAATGCTACATAACGTTATACGTTATAACGTATTACCATATAACGTTATACGTTACATCGTAATAATACATAACGTTATACGTCATATCGTAATGCTACATAACGATATACGTTATATCGTAATGCTACATAACGTTATACGTTATAACGTAATACTACATAACGTTATACGTTATATGGTAATGCTACATAACGTTGTACGTTATATCGTAATGCTACATAACGTTATACGCTATATCGTACTGCTACATAACGTTATACGATATATCGTAATGCTACATAACGTTATACGTTATATGGTAATGATACATAACGTTATACGTTATAACGTATTACCATATAACGTTATACGTTATATCGCAATGCTACATAACGTTATACGTTATAACGTATTACCATATAACGTTATACGATATATCGCAATGCTACATAACGTTATACGTTATAACGTATTACCATATAACGTTATACATTACATCGTAATGCTACATAACGTCATACGTTATATCGTAATGCTACATAACGTTATACGTTACATCGTAATGCTACATAACGTTATACGTTATACCTTACAGCTACATAACGTTGTACGTTATATCGTAACGCTACATAACGTTATACGTTATATCGTAACGCTACATTACGTTATACGTTGTATCGTAATGCTACATAATGTTATACGTTATATCGTAATGCTACATAACGTTATACGTTATATGGTAATGCTACATAACGTTATACGATATAACGTACTACCATATAACGTTATACATTACATCGTAATACTACATAATGTTATACGTTATATCTTTCTACTACATAACGTTATACGTTATATCTTTCTACTACATAACGTTATACGTTATATCTTTCTACTACATAACGTTATACGTTATATCGTAATGCTACATAACGTTATACGTTATATCGCAATGCTACATAACGTTGTACGTTACATCGTAATGCTACATAACGTTATACGTTATATCGTAATGCCACATAACGTTATACGTTATATTGTAATGCTTCATAACGTTATACGTTATGTCGTAATGCTACATAACGTTGTACGTTAAAACGTATTACCATATAACGTTATACGTTACATCGTAATGCTACATGACGTTATACGTTATATCGTAATGCTACATAACGTTATACGTTATATCCTAATTCTACATAACGTTATACGTTATATCGTAATGCTACATAACGTTATACGTTACATCGTAATGCTACATAACGTTATACGTTATACCTTACAGCTACATAACGTTATACGTTATATCGTAACACTACATAACGTTATACGTTATATCGTAACGCTACATTACGTTATACGTTGTATCGTAATGCTACATAATGTTATACGTTATATCGTAATGCTACATAACGTTATACGTTATATGGTAATGCTACATAACGTTATACGTTATAACGTACTACCATATAACGTTATAAGTTATATCGCAATGCTACATAACGTTATACGTTATAACGTATTACCATATAACGTTATACATTACATCGTAATACTACATAATGTTATACGTTATATCTTTCTACTACATAACGTTATACGTTATATCTTTCTACTACATAACGTTATACGTTATATCTTTCTACTACATAACGTTATACGTTATATCGTAATGCTACATAACGTTATACGTTATATCGTAATGCTACATAACGTTGTACGTTACATCGTAATGCTACATAACGTTATACGTTATATCGTAATGCTACATAACGTTATACGTTATATTGTAATGCTTCATAACGTTATACGTTATGTCGTAATGCTACATAACGTTGTACGTTAAAACGTATTACCATATAACGTTATACGTTACATCGTAATGCTACATGACGTTATACGTTATATCGTAATGCTACATAACGTTATACGTTATATCCTAATTCTACATAACGTTATACGCTGTATCGTAATGCTACATAACGTTATACATTATATCGTAATGCTACATAACGTTATACGTTTTATCGTAATGCTACATAACGTTATACGTAATAACGTATTACCATATAACGTTATACGTTACATCGTAATGCTACATAACGTTATCAGTTATATCGTAATGCTACATAACGTTATACGTTATATCGTAATGCTACATAACGTTATACGTTATAGCGTATTACCATATAACGTTATACGTTACATCGTAATGCTAGATAACGTTATACGTCATATCGTAATGCTACATAACGTTATACGTTATATCGTAATGCCACATAACGTTATACGCTATATCGTACTGCTAGATAACGTTATACGTTATATCGTAATGCTACATAACGTTATAGGTTATATCTTACAGCTACATAACGTTATACGTTATATCGTAATGCTACATAACGTTATACGTTATATCGTAATGCTGCATAACGTTATACGTTATATCGTAATGCCACATAACGTTATACGCTATATCGTACTGCTAGATAACGTTATACGTTATATCGTAATGCTACATAACGTTATAGGTTATATCTTACAGCTACATAACGTTACACGTTATATCGTAATGCTACATAACGTTATACGTTGTATCGTAATGCTGCACAACGTTATAAGTTATAACGTATTACCATATATCGTTATACGTTATATCGTAATGCTACATAACGTTATACGTTATATCGTAATGCTACATAACGTTATACGTTATATCGTAATGCTACATAACGTTATACGTTATAACGTAATACTATATAACGTTATACGTTATATCGTTATGCTACATAACGTTATACGTTATATCGTAATGCTACACAACGTTATACGTCATATCGTAATGCTACATAAAGTTATACGTTATTTCGTAATGCTACATAACGTTATACGCTATATCGTAATACTACATAACGTTATACGTTATAACGTAATGCTATATAACGTTATACGTTATATCGTTATGCTACATAACGTTATACCTTATATCGTAATGCTACACAACGTTATACATTATATTGTAATGCTAAATAACGTTATACGTTATATGGTAATGCTACATATCGTTATACGTTATAACGTATTACCATGTAACGTTATACGTTATATCGTAATGCTATATAACGTTATACCTTATATCGTAATGCTACATAACGTTATACGTTACATCGTAATGCTACATAACGTTATACGTTATACCTTACAGCTACATAACGTTATACGTTATATCGTAACGCTACATAACGTTATACGATATATCGTAATGCTACATTACGTTATACGTTATATCATTCTGCTACATAACGTTATACGTTATATCGTAATGCTACATAACGTTATACGATATAACGCAATACTACATAACGTTATACGTTATAACGTAATTCTACATAACGTTATACGTTATATTGTAATGCTACATAATGTTGTACGTTATATCGTAATGCTACATAACGTTATACGTTATATCGTAATGCTACATAACGTTATGCGTTATATCTTACTGCTACATAACGTTACACGTTATATCGTAATGCTACATAACGTTATACGGTATATCGTAATGCTTCATAACGTTATACGTTATATCTTTCTGCTACATAACGTTATACGTTATATCGTTATGCTACATAACGTTATACGTTATATCGTAATACTACATAACGTTATACGTTATATCGTAATGCTACATAACGTTATACGTTATATCCTAATGCTACATAACGTTATACGCTGTATCGTAATGCTACATAACGTTATACGTTATGTCTGAATGCTACATAACGTTATACGTTATATCGTAATGCTACATAACGTTATACGTTATATTGTAATGCTACATATCGTTATACGTTATATGGTAATGCTACATACCGTTATACGTTATAACGTATTACCATATAACGTTATTCGTTATTTCGTAATGCTACATGACGTTATAAGTTATATGGTTATGCTACATAACGTTATACGTTATAATGTATTACCATATAACGTTATACATTATATCGTAATGCTACATAACGTTATACGTTATATCGTAATGCTACATAACGTTATACGTTATAACGTATTACCATATAACGTTATATGTTACATCGTAATGCTACATAACGTTATCCGCTATATCGTAATGCTACATAACGTTATACGTTATATCGTAATGCTACAAAACGTTATACGTTATATCGTAATGCTACATAACGTTATACGTTATAACGTATTACCATATCACGTTATACGTTATATCGTAATGCTACATAACGTTATACGTTATAACGTATTACCATATAACGTTATAGGTTATATCTTACTGCTACATAACGTTATACGTTATATCGTAATGCTACATAACGTTATACGTTATATCGTAATGCTACACAACGTTATACGTTATATTGTAATGCTACATAACGTTATACGTTATATCGTAATGCTACATGACGTTATACGTTATATCGTAATGCTACATAACGTTATACGTTATATCCTAATGCTACATAACGTTATACGCTGTATCGTAATGCTACATAACGTTATACGTTATGTCTGAATGCTACATAACGTTATACGTTATATTGTAATGCTACATAACGTTATACGTTATATCGTAATGCTACATGACGTTATACGATATAACGTAATACTACATAACGTTATACGTTCTATCGTAATGCTACATAACGTTATACGTTATATCGTAATGCTACATAACGTTATACGTTATAACGTAATGCTGCGTAACGTTATACGTTATGTCTGAATGCTACATAACGTTATACGTTATATCGTAATGCTACATGACGTTATACGTTATATCGTAATGCTACATAACGTTATACGTTATATCGTAATGCCACACAACGTTATCCGTTATAACGTATTGCCATATAACGTTATACGTTATATAGTAATGCTACATAACGTTATACGTTATATCTTACTGCTACATAACGTTATGAGTTATATCGTAATGCTACATAACGTTATACGATATAACGTAATACTACATATCGTTATACGTTATAACGTAATACTACAGAACGTTATACGTTATATTGTAATGCTACATAATGTTGTACGTTATATCGTAATGCTACATAACGTTATACGTTATATCCTAATGCTACATAACGTTATACGCTGTATCGTAATGCTACATAACGTTATACGTTATATGGTAATGCTACATATCGTTATACGTTATAACGTATTACCATATAACGTTATTCGTTATATCGTAATGCTACATAACGTTATACGTTATATCGTAATGCTACATAACGTTATACGTTATGTCAGAATGCTACATAACGTTATACGTTATATCGTAATGCTACATAACGTTATACGTTATATCCTAATGCTACATAACGTTATACGCTGTATCGTAATGCTACATAACGTTATACGTTATAACGTAATACTACATAACGTTATACGTTATATTGTAATGCTACATAACGTTATAAGTTATATGGTAATGCTACATAACGTGATACGTTATAATGTATTACCATATAACGTTATACATTATATCGTAATGCTACATAACGTTATACGTTATATCGTAATGCTACATAACGTTATACGTTATATCGTAATGCTACATAACGTTATACGTTATATCGTAATGCCACACAACGTTATACGTTATAACGTATTACCATATAACGTTATACGTTACATCGTAATGCTGGATAACGTTATACGTCATGTCGTAATGCTACATAACGTTATACGGTATATCGTAATGCTTCATAACGTTATACGTTATATCTTTCTGCTACATAACGTTATACGTTATATCGTAATGCTACATAACGTTATACGTTGTATCGTAATGCTACATAACGTTATACGTTATATCGTAATGCTACATAACGTTATACGTTATATCGTAATGCTACATAACGTTATACGCTGTATCGTAATGCTACATAACGTTATACGTTATGTCTGAATGCTACATAACGTTATACGTTATATCGTAATGCTACATAACGTTATACGTTATATTGTAATGCTACATATCGTTATACGTTATATGGTAATGCTACATACCGTTATACGTTATAACGTATTACCATATAACGTTATTCGTTATTTCGTAATGCTACATGACGTTATAAGTTATATGGTTATGCTACATAACGTTATACGTTATAATGTATTACCATATAACGTTATACATTATATCGTAATGCTACATAACGTTATACGTTATATCGTAATGCTACATAACGTTATACGTTATAACGTATTACCATATAACGTTATATGTTACATCGTAATGCTACATAACGTTATCCGCTATATCGTAATGCTACATAACGTTATACGTTATATCGTAATGCTACAAAACGTTATACGTTATATCGTAATGCTACATAACGTTATACGTTATAACGTATTACCATATCACGTTATACGTTATATCGTAATGCTACATAACGTTATACGTTATAACGTATTACCATATAACGTTATAGGTTATATCTTACTGCTACATAACGTTATACGTTATATCGTAATGCTACATAACGTTATACGTTATATCGTAATGCTACACAACGTTATACGTTATATTGTAATGCTACATAACGTTATACGTTATATCGTAATGCTACATGACGTTATACGTTATATCGTAATGCTACATAACGTTATACGTTATATCCTAATGCTACATAACGTTATACGCTGTATCGTAATGCTACATAACGTTATACGTTATGTCTGAATGCTACATAACGTTATACGTTATATTGTAATGCTACATAACGTTATACGTTATATCGTAATGCTACATGACGTTATACGATATAACGTAATACTACATAACGTTATACGTTCTATCGTAATGCTACATAACGTTATACGTTATATCGTAATGCTACATAACGTTATACGTTATAACGTAATGCTGCGTAACGTTATACGTTATGTCTGAATGCTACATAACGTTATACGTTATATCGTAATGCTACATGACGTTATACGTTATATCGTAATGCTACATAACGTTATACGTTATATCGTAATGCCACACAACGTTATCCGTTATAACGTATTGCCATATAACGTTATACGTTATATAGTAATGCTACATAACGTTATACGTTATATCTTACTGCTACATAACGTTATGAGTTATATCGTAATGCTACATAACGTTATACGATATAACGTAATACTACATATCGTTATACGTTATAACGTAATACTACAGAACGTTATACGTTATATTGTAATGCTACATAATGTTGTACGTTATATCGTAATGCTACATAACGTTATACGTTATATCCTAATGCTACATAACGTTATACGCTGTATCGTAATGCTACATAACGTTATACGTTATATGGTAATGCTACATATCGTTATACGTTATAACGTATTACCATATAACGTTATTCGTTATATCGTAATGCTACATAACGTTATACGTTATATCGTAATGCTACATAACGTTATACGTTATGTCAGAATGCTACATAACGTTATACGTTATATCGTAATGCTACATAACGTTATACGTTATATCCTAATGCTACATAACGTTATACGCTGTATCGTAATGCTACATAACGTTATACGTTATAACGTAATACTACATAACGTTATACGTTATATTGTAATGCTACATAACGTTATAAGTTATATGGTAATGCTACATAACGTGATACGTTATAATGTATTACCATATAACGTTATACATTATATCGTAATGCTACATAACGTTATACGTTATATCGTAATGCTACATAACGTTATACGTTATATCGTAATGCTACATAACGTTATACGTTATATCGTAATGCCACACAACGTTATACGTTATAACGTATTACCATATAACGTTATACGTTACATCGTAATGCTGGATAACGTTATACGTCATGTCGTAATGCTACATAACGTTATACGTTAAATCGTAATGCCACATAACGTTATACGCTATATCGTACTGCTAGATAACGTTATACGTTATATCGTAATGCTACATAACGTTATACGTTGTATCGTAATGCTACATAACGTTGTACTTTATATCGTAATGCTACAAAACGTTATACGTTATATCGTAATGCTACATAACGTTATACGCTGTATCGTAATGCTACATAACGTTATACGTTATATCGTACTGCTAGATAACGTTATACGTTATATCGTAATGCTACATAACGTTATACGTTGTATCGTAATGCTACATAACGTTGTACGTTATATCGTAATGCTACAAAACGTTATACGTTATATCGTAATGCTACATAACGTTATACGTTAAATCGTAATGCCACATAACGTTATACGCTATATCGTACTGCTAGATAACGTTATACGTTATATCGTAATGCTACATAACGTTATACGTTGTATCGTAATGCTACATAACGTTGTACTTTATATCGTAATGCTACAAAACGTTATACGTTATATCGTAATGCTACATAACGTTATACGTTATGACGTATTACCATATCACGTTATACGTTATATCGTAATGCTACATAACGCTATAGGTTATATCTTACTGCTACATAACGTTATACCTTATATCGTAATGCAACATAACGTTATACGTTATATCGTAATGCTACATAACGTTATACGTTATAACGTATTACCATATAACGTTATACGTTACATCGTAATGCTACATAACGTTATACGTTATATCGTAATGCTACACAACGTTATACGTTATATTGTAATGCTACATAACGTTATACGTTATATCTTAATGCTACATGACGTTATACGTTATATCGTATTGCTACATAACGTTATACGTTATATCCTAATGCTACATAACGTTATACGCTGTATCGTAACGCTACATAACGTTATACGTTATATCGTACTGCTAGATAACGTTATACGTTATATCGTAATGCTACATAACGTTATACGTTGTATCGTAATGCTACATAACGTTGTACGTTATATCGTAATGCTACAAAACGTTATACGTTATATCGTAATGCTACATAACGTTATACGTTATGACGTATTACCATATCACGTTATACGTTATATCGTAATGCTACATAACGCTATAGGTTATATCTTACTGCTACATAACGTTATACGTTATATCGTAATGCAACATAACGTTATACGTTATATCGTAATGCTACATAACGTTATACGTTATAACGTATTACCATATAACGTTATACGTTACATCGTAATGCTACATAACGTTATACGTTATATCGTAATGCTACACAACGTTATACGTTATATTGTAATGCTACATAACGTTATACGTTATATCTTAATGCTACATGACGTTATACGTTATATCGTATTGCTACATAACGTTATACGTTATATCCTAATGCTACATAACGTTATACGCTGTATCGTAATGCTACATAACGTTATACGTTATATCGTAATGCTACACAACGTTATACATTATATTGTAATGCTACATAACGTTATACGTTATATCGTAATGCTACATGACGTTATATGTTATATCGTATTGCTACATAACGTTATACGTTATATCCTAATGCTACATAACGTTATACGCTGTATCGTAATGCTACATAACGTTATACGTTATAACGTAATACTACATAACGTTATACGTTATATTGTAATGCTACGTACCGTTATAAGTTATATGGTAATGCTACATAACGGTATACGTTATAATGTATTACCATATAACGTTATACATTATATCGTAATGCTACATAACGTTATACGTTATATGGTAATGCTACATACCGTTATACGTTATAACGTATTACCATATAACGTTATTCGTTATATCGTAATGCTACATAACGTTATACGTTATATCGTAATGCTACATAACGTTATACGATATAACGTAATACTACATAACGTTATACGTTATAACGTAATACTACATAACGTTATACGTTATATCGTAATGCTACATAACGTTATGCGTTATATCTTACTGCTACATAACGTTATACGTTATATCGTAATGCTACATAACGTTATAGGTTATATCTTACTGCTACATAACGTTATACGTTATATCGTAATGCTACATAACGTTATACGTTATATCGTAATGCTACACAATGTTATACGTTATATTGTAATGCTACATAACGTTATACGTTATATCGTAATGCTACATGACGTTATACGATATAACGTAATACTACATAACGTTATACGTTCTATCGTAATGCTACATAACGTTATACGTTATATCGTAATGCTACATAACGTTATACGTTATAACGTAATGCTGCGTAACGTTATAAGTTATGTCTGAATGCTACATAACGTTATACGTTATATCGTAATGCTACATGACGTTATACGTTATATCGTAATGCTACATAACGTTATACGTTATATCGTAATGCCACACAACGTTATCCGTTATAACGTATTGCCATATAACGTTATACGTTATATAGTAATGCTACATAACGTTATACGTTATATCCTAATGCTACATAACGTTATACGCTGTATCGTAATGCTACATAACGTTATACGTTATAACGTAATACTACATAACGTTATACGTTATATTGTAATGCTACATAACGTTATAAGTTATATGGTAATGCTACATAACGTGATACGTTATAATGTATTACCATATAACGTTATACATTATATCGTAATGCTACATAACGTTATACGTTATATCGTAATGCTACATAACGTTATACGTTATATCGTAATGCTACATAACGTTATACGTTATATCGTAATGCCACACAACGTTATACGTTATAACGTATTACCATATAACGTTATACGTTACATCGTAATGCTGGATAACGTTATACGTCATGTCGTAATGCTACATAACGTTATACGTTAAATCGTAATGCCACATAACGTTATACGCTATATCGTACTGCTAGATAACGTTATACGTTATATCGTAATGCTACATAACGTTATACGTGGTATCGTAATGCTACATAACGTTGTACGTTATATCGTAATGCTACAAAACGTTATACGTTATATCGTAATGCTACATAACGTTATACGTTATGACGTATTACCATATCACGTTATACGTTATATCGTAATGCTACATAACGCTATAGGTTATATCTTACTGCTACATAACGTTATACGCTGTATCGTAATGCTACATAACGTTATACGTTATAACGTAATACTACATAACGTTATACGTTATATTGTAATGCTACATAACGTTATAAGTTATATGGTAATGCTACATAACGTGATACGTTATAATGTATTACCATATAACGTTATACATTATATCGTAATGCTACATAACGTTATACGTTATATCGTAATGCTACATAACGTTATACGTTATATCGTAATGCTACATGACGTTATACGATATAACGTAATACTACATAACGTTATACGTTCTATCGTAATGCTACATAACGTTATACGTTATATCGTAATGCTACATAACGTTATACGTTATAACGTAATGCTGCGTAACGTTATAAGTTATGTCTGAATGCTACATAACGTTATACGTTATATCGTAATGCTACATGACGTTATACGTTATATCGTAATGCTACATAACGTTATACGTTATATCGTAATGCCACACAACGTTATCCGTTATAACGTATTGCCATATAACGTTATACGTTATATAGTAATGCTACATAACGTTATACGTTATATCCTAATGCTACATAACGTTATACGCTGTATCGTAATGCTACATAACGTTATACGTTATAACGTAATACTACATAACGTTATACGTTATATTGTAATGCTACATAACGTTATAAGTTATATGGTAATGCTACATAACGTGATACGTTATAATGTATTACCATATAACGTTATACATTATATCGTAATGCTACATAACGTTATACGTTATATCGTAATGCTACATAACGTTATACGTTATATCGTAATGCTACATAACGTTATACGTTATATCGTAATGCCACACAACGTTATACGTTATAACGTATTACCATATAACGTTATACGTTACATCGTAATGCTGGATAACGTTATACGTCATGTCGTAATGCTACATAACGTTATACGTTAAATCGTAATGCCACATAACGTTATACGCTATATCGTACTGCTAGATAACGTTATACGTTATATCGTAATGCTACATAACGTTATACGTTGTATCGTAATGCTACATAACGTTGTACGTTATATCGTAATGCTACAAAACGTTATACGTTATATCGTAATGCTACATAACGTTATACGTTATGACGTATTACCATATCACGTTATACGTTATATCGTAATGCTACATAACGCTATAGGTTATATCTTACTGCTACATAACGTTATACGTTATATCGTAATGCAACATAACGTTATACGTTATATCGTAATGCTACATAACGTTATACGTTATAACGTATTACCATATAACGTTATACGTTACATCGTAATGCTACATAACGTTATACGTTATATCGTAATGCTACACAACGTTATACGTTATATTGTAATGCTACATAACGTTATACGTTATATCTTAATGCTACATGACGTTATACGTTATATCGTATTGCTACATAACGTTATACGTTATATCCTAATGCTACATAACGTTATACGCTGTATCGTAATGCTACATAACGTTATACGTTATATCGTACTGCTAGATAACGTTATACGTTATATCGTAATGCTACATAACGTTATACGTTGTATCGTAATGCTACATAACGTTGTACGTTATATCGTAATGCTACAAAACGTTATACGTTATATCGTAATGCTACATAACGTTATACGTTATGACGTATTACCATATCACGTTATACGTTATATCGTAATGCTACATAACGCTATAGGTTATATCTTACTGCTACATAACGTTATACGTTATATCGTAATGCAACATAACGTTATACGTTATATCGTAATGCTACATAACGTTATACGTTATAACGTATTACCATATAACGTTATACGTTACATCGTAATGCTACATAACGTTATACGTTATATCGTAATGCTACACAACGTTATACGTTATATTGTAATGCTACATAACGTTATACGTTATATCTTAATGCTACATGACGTTATACGTTATATCGTATTGCTACATAACGTTATACGTTATATCCTAATGCTACATAACGTTATACGCTGTATCGTAATGCTACATAACGTTATACGTTATATCGTAATGCTACACAACGTTATACATTATATTGTAATGCTACATAACGTTATACGTTATATCGTAATGCTACATGACGTTATATGTTATATCGTATTGCTACATAACGTTATACGTTATATCCTAATGCTACATAACGTTATACGCTGTATCGTAATGCTACATAACGTTATACGTTATAACGTAATACTACATAACGTTATACGTTATATTGTAATGCTACGTACCGTTATAAGTTATATGGTAATGCTACATAACGGTATACGTTATAATGTATTACCATATAACGTTATACATTATATCGTAATGCTACATAACGTTATACGTTATATGGTAATGCTACATACCGTTATACGTTATAACGTATTACCATATAACGTTATTCGTTATATCGTAATGCTACATAACGTTATACGTTATATCGTAATGCTACATAACGTTATACGATATAACGTAATACTACATAACGTTATACGTTATAACGTAATACTACATAACGTTATACGTTATATCGTAATGCTACATAACGTTATGCGTTATATCTTACTGCTACATAACGTTATACGTTATATCGTAATGCTACATAACGTTATAGGTTATATCTTACTGCTACATAACGTTATACGTTATATCGTAATGCTACATAACGTTATACGTTATATCGTAATGCTACACAATGTTATACGTTATATTGTAATGCTACATAACGTTATACGTTATATCGTAATGCTACATGACGTTATACGATATAACGTAATACTACATAACGTTATACGTTCTATCGTAATGCTACATAACGTTATACGTTATATCGTAATGCTACATAACGTTATACGTTATAACGTAATGCTGCGTAACGTTATAAGTTATGTCTGAATGCTACATAACGTTATACGTTATATCGTAATGCAACATGACGTTATACGTTATATCGTAATGCTACATAACGTTATACGTTATATCGTAATGCCACACAACGTTATCCGTTATAACGTATTGCCATATAACGTTATACGTTATATAGTAATGCTACATAACGTTATACGTTATATCATACTGCTACATAACGTTATGAGTTATATCGTAATGCTACATAACGTTATACGATATAACGTAATACTACATATCGTTATACGTTATAACGTAATACTACAGAACGTTATACGTTATATTGTAATGCTACATAATGTTGTACGTTATATCGTAATGCTACATAACGTTATACGTTATATCCTAATGCTACATAACGTTATACGCTGTATCGTAATGCTACATAACGTTATACGTTATATGGTAATGCTACATATCGTTATACGTTATAACGTATTACCATATAACGTTATTCGTTATATCGTAATGCTACATAACGTTATACGTTATATCGTAATGCTACATAACGTTATACGTTATGTCAGAATGCTACATAACGTTATACGTTATATCGTAATGCTACATAACGTTATACGTTATATCCTAATGCTACATAACGTTATACGCTGTATCGTAATGCTACATAACGTTATACGTTATAACGTAATACCACATAACGTTATACGTTATATTGTAATGCTACATAGCGTTATAAGTTATATGGTAATGCTACATAACGTGATACGTTATAATGTATTACCATATAACGTTATACATTATATCGTAATGCTACATAACGTTATACGTTATATCGTAATGCTACATAACGTTATACGTTATATCGTAATGCTACATAACGTTATACGTTATATCGTAATGCCACACAACGTTATACGTTATAACGTATTACCATATAACGTTATACGTTACATCGTAATGCTGGATAACGTTATACGTCATGTCGTAATGCTACATAACGTTATACGTTAAATCGTAATGCCACATAACGTTATACGCTATATCGTACTGCTAGATAACGTTATACGTTATATCGTAATGCTACATAACGTTATACGTTGTATCGTAATGCTACATAACGTTGTACGTTATATCGTAATGCTACAAAACGTTATACGTTATATCGTAATGCTACATAACGTTATACGTTATGACGTATTACCATATCATGTTATACGTTATATCGTAATGCTACATAACGCTATAGGTTATATCTTACTGCTACATAACGTTATACGTTATATCGTAATGCAACATAACGTTATACGTTATATCGTAATGCTACATAACGTTATACGCTGTATCGTAATGCTACATAACGTTATACGTTATATCGTAATGCTACACAACGTTATACATTATATTGTAATGCTACATAACGTTATACGTTATATCGTAATGCTACATGACGTTATATGTTATATCGTATTGCTACATAACGTTATACGTTATATCCTAATGCTACATAACGTTATACGCTGTATCGTAATGCTACATAACCTTATACGTTATAACGTAATACTACATAACGTTATACGTTATATTGTAATGCTACGTAACGTTATAAGTTATATGGTAATGCTACATAACGTTATACGTTATAATGTATTACCATATAACGTTATACATTATATCGTAATGCTACATAACGTTATACGTTATATTGTAATGCTACATAACGTTATACGTTATATGGTAATGCAACATACCGTTATACGTTATAACGTATTACCATATAACGTTATTCGTTATATCGTAATGCTACATAACGTCATACGTTATATCGTAATGCTACATAACGTTATACGATATAACGTAATACTACATAACGTTATACGTTATATCGTAATGCTACATAACTTTATACGGTATATCGTAATGCTACATAACGTTATACGTTATATCTTTCTGCTACATAACGTTATACGTTATATCGTAATGCTACATAACGTTATACGTTATATCGTAATGCTACATAACGTTATACGTTATATCGTAATGCTACATAACGTTATACGTTATATCTTACTGCTACATAACGTTATACGTTATATCGTAATGCTACATAACGTTATACGTTATATCGTAATGCTACATAACGTTATGCGTTATATCTTTCTGCTACATAACGTTATACGTTATATCGTAATGCTACATAACGTTATACGATATAAGGTAACACTACATAACGATATACGTTATAACGTAATACTACATAACGTTATACGTTATATTGTAATGCTACATAACGTTATACGTTATATCGTAATGCTACATGACGTTATAGGTTATTTCGTATTGCTACATAACGTTATACGTTATATCCTAATGCTACATAACGTTATACGCTGTATCGTAATGCTACATAACGTTATACGTTATAACGTAATACTACATAACGTTATACGTTATATTGTAATGCTACGTAACGTTATAAGTTATATGGTAATGCTACATAACGTTATACGTTATAATGTATTACCATATAACGTTATACATTATATCGTGATGCTACATAACGTTATACGTTATATTGTAATGCTACATAACGTTATACGTTATATCGTAATGCTACATAACGTTATACGTTATATCTTACTGCTACATAACGTTATACGTTATATCGTAATGCTACATGACGTTATATGTTATATCGTATTGCTACATAACGTTATACGTTATATCCTAATGCTACATAACGTTATACGCTGTGTCGTAATGCTACATAACGTTATACGTTATAACGTAATACTACATAACGTTATACGTTATATTGTAATGCTACGTAACGTTATAAGTTATATGGTAATGCTACATAACGTTATACGTTATAATGTATTACCATATAACGTTATACATTATATCGTAATGCTACATAACGTTATACGTTATATTGTAATGCTACATAACGTTATACGTTATATGGTAATGCTACATACCGTTATACGTTATAACGTATTACCATATAACGTTATTCGTTATATCGTAATGCTACATAACGTCATACGTTATATCGTAATGCTAAATAACGTTATACGATATAACGTAATACTACATAACGTTATACGTTATAACGTAATACTACATAACGTTATACATTATATCGTAATGCTACATAACGTTATACGTTATATCGTAATGCTACATAACGTTATACGTTATATCGTAATGCTACATAACGTTATACGTTATGTCAGAATGCTACATAACGTTATACGTTATATCGTAATGCTACATAACGTTATACGTTATATCCTAATGCTACATAACGTTATACGCTGTATCGTAATGCTACATAACGTTATACGTTATAACGTAATACTACATAACGTTATACGTTATATTGTAATGCTACATAACGTTATAAGTTATATGGTAATGCTACATAACGTGATACGTTATAATGTATTACCATATAACGTTATACATTATATCGTAATGCTACATAACGTTATACGCTGTATCGTAATGCTACATAACGTTATACGTTATAACGTAATACTACATAACGTTATACGTTATATCGTAATGCTACATAACGTTATACGTTATATCGTAATGCTACATAACGTTATACGTTATATCGTAATGCCACACATCGTTATACGTTATAACGTATTACCATAGAACGTTATACGTTACATCGTAATGCTACATAACGTTATACGTTATATCGTAATGCTACATAACGTTATACGTTATATCGTAATGCCACACATCGTTATACGTTATAACGTATTACCATAGAACGTTATACGTTACATCGTAATGCTGGATAACGTTATACGTCATGTCGTAATGCTACATAACGTTATACGCTGTATCGTAATGCTACATAACGTTATACGTTATAACGTAATACTACATAACGTTATACGTTATATCGTAATGCTACATAACGTTATACGTTATATCGTAATGCTACATAACGTTATACGTTATATCGTGATGCCACACATCGTTATACGTTATAACGTATTACCATAGAACGTTATACGTTACATCGTAATGCTGGATAACGTTATACGTCATGTCGTAATGCTACATAACGTTATACGTTAAATCGAAATGCCACATAACGTTATACGCTATATCGTACTGCTAGATAACGTTATACGTTATATCGTAATGCTACATAACGTTATACGTTGTATCGTAATGCTACATAACGTTGTACGTTATATCGTAATGCTACAAAACGTTATACGTTATATCGTAATGCTACATAACGTTATACGTTATGACGTATTACCATATCACGTTATACGTTATATCGTAATGCTACATAACGCTATAGGTTATATCTTACTGCTACATAACGTTATACGTTATATCGTAATGCAACATAACGTTATACGTTATATCGTAATGCTACATAACGTTATACGTTATAACGTATTACCATATAACGTTATACGTTACATCGTAATGCTACATAACGTTATACGTTATATCGTAATGCTACACAACGTTATACGTTATATTGTAATGCTACATAACGTTATACGTTATATCTTAATGCTACATGACGTTATACGTTATATCGTATTGCTACATAACGTTATACGTTATATCCTAATGCTACATAACGTTATACGCTGTATCGTAATGCTACATAACGTTATACGTTATATCGTAATGCTACACAACGTTATACATTATATTGTAATGCTACATAACGTTATACGTTATATCGTAATGCTACATGACGTTATATGTTATATCGTATTGCTACATAACGTTATACGTTATATCCTAATGCTACATAACGTTATACGCTGTATCGTAATGCTACATAACGTTATACGTTATAACGTAATACTACATAACGTTATACGTTATATTGTAATGCTACGTACCGTTATAAGTTATATGGTAATGCTACATAACGGTATACGTTATAATGTATTACCATATAACGTTATACATTATATCGTAATGCTACATAACGTTATACGTTATATGGTAATGCTACATACCGTTATACGTTATAACGTATTACCATATAACGTTATTCGTTATATCGTAATGCTACATAACGTTATACGTTATATCGTTATGCTACATAACGTTATACGATATAACGTAATACTACATAACGTTATACGTTATAACGTAATACTACATAACGTTATACGTTATATCGTAATGCTACATAACGTTATGCGTTATATCTTACTGCTACATAACGTTATACGTTATATCGTAATGCTACATAACGTTATAGGTTATATCCTACTGCTACATAACGTTATACGTTATATCGTAATGCTACATAACGTTATACGTTATATCGTAATGCTACATGACGTTATACGATATAACGTAATACTACATAACGTTATACGTTCTATCGTAATGCTACATAACGTTATACGTTATATCGTAATGCTACATAACGTTATACGTTATAACGTAATGCTGCGTAACGTTATACGTTATGTCTGAATGCTACATAACGTTATACGTTATATCGTAATGCTACATGACGTTATACGTTATATCGTAATGCTACATAACGTTATACGTTATATCGTAATGCCACACAACGTTATCCGTTATAACGTATTGCCATATAACGTTATACGTTATATAGTAATGCTACATAACGTTATACGTTATATCTTACTGCTACATAACGTTATGAGTTATATCGTAATGCTACATAACGTTATACGTTATATTGTAATGCTACGTAACGTTATAAGTTATATGGTAATGCTACATAACGTTATACGTTATAATGTATTACCATATAACGTTATTCATTATATCGTAATGCTACATAACGTTATACGTTATATTGTAATGCTACATAACGTTATACGTTATATGGTAATGCTACATACCGTTATACGTTATAACGTATTACCATATAACGTTATTCGTTATATCGTAATGCTACATAACGTCATACGTTATATCGTAATGCTACATAACGTTATACGATATAACGTAATACTACATAACGTTATACGTTATAACGTAATACTACAGAACGTTATACGTTATATTGTAATGCTACATAATGTTGTACGTTATATCGTAATGCTACATAACGTTATACGTTATATCGTAATGCTACATAACGTTATACGCTGTATCGTAATGCTACATAACGTTATACGTTATATGGTAATGCTACATATCGTTATACGTTATAACGTATTACCATATAACGTTATTCGTTATATCGTAATGCTACATAACGTTATACGTTATATCGTAATGCTACATAACGTTATACGTTATGTCAGAATGCTACATAACGTTATACGTTATATCGTAATGCTACATAACGTTATACGTTATATCCTAATGCTACATAACGTTATACGCTGTATCGTAATGCTACATAACGTTATACGTTATAACGTAATACTACATAACGTTATACGTTATATTGTAATGCTACATAACGTTATAAGTTATATGGTAATGCTACATAACGTGATACGTTATAATGTATTACCATATAACGTTATACATTATATCGTAATGCTACATAACGTTATACTCTGTATCGTAATGCTACATAACGTTATACGTTGTATCGTAATGCTACATAACGTTATACGCTGTATCGTAATGCTACATAACGTTATACGTTATATGGTAATGCTACATATCGTTATACGTTATAACGTATTACCATATAACGTTATTCGTTATATCGTAATGCTACATAACGTTATACGTCATGTCGTAATGCTACATAACGTTATACGTTAAATCGTAATGCCACATAACGTTATACGCTATATCGTACTGCCAGATAACGTTATACGTTATATCGTAATGCTACATAACGTTATACGCTGTATCGTAATGCTACATAACGTTATACGTTATATGGTAATGCTACATATCGTTATACGTTATAACGTATTACCATATAACGTTATTCGTTATATCGTAATGCTACATAACGTTATACGTCATGTCGTAATGCTACATAACGTTATACGTTAAATCGTAATGCCACATAACGTTATACGCTATATCGTACTGCTAGATAACGTTATACGTTATATCGTAATGCTACATAACGTTATAGGTTGTATCGTAATGCTACATAACGTTGTACGTTATATCGTAATGCTACAAAACGTTATACGTTATATCGTAATGCTACATAACGTTATACGTTATGACGTATTACCATATCACGTTATACGTTATATCGTAATGCTACATAACGCTATAGGTTATATCTTACTGCTACATAACGTTATACGTTATATCGTAATGCAACATAACGTTATACGTTATATCGTAATGCTACATAACGTTATACGTTATAACGTATTACCATATAACGTTATACGTTACATCGTAATGCTACATAACGTTATACGTTATATCGTAATGCTACACAACGTTATACGTTATATTGTAATGCTACATAACGTTATACGTTATATCTTAATGCTACATGACGTTATACGTTATATCGTATTGCTACATAACGTTATACGTTATATCCTAATGCTACATAACGTTATACGCTGTATCGTAATGCTACATAACGTTATACGTTATATCGTAATGCTACACAACGTTATACATTATATTGTAATGCTACATAACGTTATACGTTATATCTTAATGCTACATGACGTTATATGTTATATCGTATTGCTACATAACGTTATACGTTATATCCTAATGCTACATAACGTTATACGCTGTATCGTAATGCTACATAACGTTATACGTTATAACGTAATACTACATAAAGTTATACGTTATATTGTAATGCTACGTACCGTTATAAGTTATATGGTAATGCTACATAACGGTATACGTTATAATGTATTACCATATAACGTTATACATTATATCGTAATGCTACATAACGTTATACGTTATATGGTAATGCTACATACCGTTATACGTTATAACGTATTACCATATAACGTTATTCGTTATATCGTAATGCTACATAACGTTATACGTTATATCGTAATGCTACATAACGTTATACGATATAACGTAATACTACATAACGTTATACGTTATAACGTAATACTACATAACGTTATACGTTATATCGTAATGCTACATAACGTTATGCGTTATATCTTACTGCTACATAACGTTATACGTTATATCGTAATGCTACATAACGTTATAGGTTATAACTTACTGCTACATAACGTTATACGTTATATCGTAATGCTACATAACGTTATACGTTATATCGTAATGCTACATGACGTTATACGATATAACGTAATACTACATAACGTTATACGTTCTATCGTAATGCTACATAACGTTATACGTTATATCGTAATGCTACATAACGTTATACGTTATAACGTAATGCTGCGTAACGTTATACGTTATGTCTGAATGCTACATAACGTTATACGTTATATCGTAATGCTACATAACGTTATACGTTATATCGTAATGCTACATAACGTTATACGTTATGTCAGAATGCTACATAACGTTATACGTTATATCGTAATGCTACATAACGTTATACGTTATATCCTAATGCTACATAACGTTATACGCTGTATCGTAATGCTACATAACGTTATACGTTATAACGTAATACTACATAACGTTATACGTTATATTGTAATGCTACATAACGTTATAAGTTATATGGTAATGCTACATAACGTGATACGTTATAATGTATTACCATATAACGTTATACATTATATCGTAATGCTACATAACGTTATACGTTATATCGTAATGCTACATAACGTTATACGTTATATCGTAATGCCACACAACGTTATACGTTATAACGTATTACCATATAACGTTATACGTTACATCGTAATGCTGGATAACGTTATACGTTATATCGTAATGCTACATAACGTTATACGTTATATCGTAATGCTACATAACGTTATACGTTATATCGTAATGCCACACAACGTTATACGTTATAACGTATTACCATATAACGTTATACGTTACATCGTAATGCTGGATAACGTTATACGTCATGTCGTAATGCTACATAACGTTATACGTTAAATCGTAATGCCACATAACGTTATACGCTATATCGTACTGCTAGATAACGTTATACGTTATATCGTAATGCTACATAACGTTATACGTTGTATCGTAATGCTACATAACGTTGTACGTTATATCGTAATGCTACAAAACGTTATACGTTATATCGTAATGCTACATAACGTTATACGTTATGACGTATTACCATATCACGTTATACGTTATATCGTAATGCTACATAACGCTATAGGTTATATCTTACTGCTACATAACGTTATACGTTATATCGTAATGCAACATAACGTTATACGTTATATCGTAATGCTACATAACGTTATACGTTATGACGTATTACCATATCACGTTATACGTTATATCGTAATGCTACATAACGCTATAGGTTATATCTTACTGCTACATAACGTTATACGTTATATCGTAATGCAACATAACATTATACGTTATATCGTAATGCTACATAACGTTATACGTTATAACGTATTACCATATAACGTTATACGTTACATCGTAATGCTACATAACGTTATACGTTATATCGTAATGCTACACAACGTTATACGTTATATTGTAATGCTACATAACGTTATACGTTATATCTTAATGCTACATGACGTTATACGTTATATCGTATTGCTACATAACGTTATACGTTATATCCTAATGCTACATAACGTTATACGCTGTATCGTAATGCTACATAACGTTATACGTTATATCGTAATGCTACACAACGTTATACATTATATTGTAATGCTACATAACGTTATACGTTATATCGTAATGCTACATGACGTTATATGTTATATCGTATTGCTACATAACGTTATACGTTATATCCTAATGCTACATAACGTTATACGCTGTATCGTAATGCTACATAACGTTATACGTTATAACGTAATACTACATAACGTTATACGTTATATTGTAATGCTACGTACCGTTATAAGTTATATGGTAATGCTACATAACGGTATACGTTATAATGTATTACCATATAACGTTATACATTATATCGTAATGCTACATAACGTTATACGTTATATGGTAATGCTACATACCGTTATACGTTATAACGTATTACCATATAACGTTATTCGTTATATCGTAATGCTACATAACGTTATACGTTATATCGTAATGCTACATAACGTTATACGATATAACGTAATACTACATAACGTTATACGTTATAACGTAATACTACATAACGTTATACGTTATATCGTAATGCTACATAACGTTATGCGTTATATCTTACTGCTACATAACGTTATACGTTATATCGTAATGCTACATAACGTTATAGGTTATATCTTACTGCTACATAACGTTATACGTTATATCGTAATGCTACATAACGTTATACGTTATATCGTAATGCTACACAATGTTATACGTTATATTGTAATGCTACATAACGTTATACGTTATATCGTAATGCTACATGACGTTATACGATATAACGTAATTCTACATAACGTTATACGTTCTATCGTAATGCTACATAACGTTATACGTTATATCGTAATGCTACATAACGTTATACGTTATAACGTAATGCTGCGTAACGTTATACGTTATGTCTGAATGCTACATAACGTTATACGTTATATCGTAATGCTACATGACGTTATACGTTATATCGTAATGCTACATAACGTTATACGTTATATCGGAATGCCACACAACGTTATCCGTTATAACGTATTGCCATATAACGTTATACGTTATATAGTAATGCTACATAACGTTATACGTTATATCTTACTGCTACATAACGTTATGAGTTATATCGTAATGCTACATAACGTTATACGATATAACGTAATACTACATATCGTTATACGTTATAACGTAATACTACAGAACGTTATACGTTATATTGTAATGCTACATAATGTTGTACGTTATATCGTAATGCTACATAACGTTATACGTTATATCCTAATGCTACATAACGTTATACGCTGTATCGTAATGCTACATAACGTTATACGTTATATGGTAATGCTACATATCGTTATACGTTATAACGTATTACATATAACGTTATTCGATATATCGTAATGCTACATAACGTTATACGTTATATCGTAATGCTACATAACGTTATACGTTATGTCAGAATGCTACATAACGTTATACGTTATATCGTAATGCTACATAACGTTATACGTTATATCCTAATGCTACATAACGTTATACGCTGTATCGTAATGCTACATAACGTTATACGTTATAACGTAATACTACATAACGTTATACGTTATATTGTAATGCTACATAGCGTTATAAGTTATATGGTAATGCTACATAACGTGATACGTTATAATGTATTACCATATAACGTTATACATTATATCGTAATGCTACATAACGTTATACGTTATATCGTAATGCTACATAACGTTATACGTTATATCGTAATGCTACATAACGTTATACGTTATATCGTAATGCCACACAACGTTATACGTTATAACGTATTACCATATAACGTTATACGTTACATCGTAATGCTGGATAACGTTATACGTCATGTCGTAATGCTACATAACGTTATACGTTAAATCGTAATGCCACATAACGTTATACGCTATATCGTACTGCTAGATAACGTTATACGTTATATCGTAATGCTACATAACGTTATACGTTGTATCGTAATGCTACATAACGTTGTACGTTATATCGTAATGCTACAAAACGTTATACGTTATATCGTAATGCTACATAACGTTATACGTTATGACGTATTACCATATCATGTTATACGTTATATCGTAATGCTACATAACGCTATAGGTTATATCTTACTGCTACATAACGTTATACGTTATATCGTAATGCAACATAACGTTATACGTTATATCGTAATGCTACATATCGTTATACGCTGTATCGTAATGCTACATAACGTTATACGTTATATCGTAATGCTACACAACGTTATACATTATATTGTAATGCTACATAACGTTATACGTTATATCGTAATGCTACATGACGTTATATGTTATATCGTATTGCTACATAACGTTATACGTTATATCCTAATGCTACATAACGTTATACGCTGTATCGTAATGCTACATAACGTTATACGTTATAACGTAATACTACATAACGTTATACATTATATTGTAATGCTACGTAACGTTATAAGTTATATGGTAATGCTACATAACGTTATACGTTATAACGTAATACTACATAACGTTATACGTTATATCGTAATGCTACATAACGTTATGCGTTATATCTTACTGCTACATAACGTTACACGTTATATCGTAATGCTACACAACGTTATACATTATATTGTAATGCTACATAACGTTATACGTTATATCGTAATGCTACATGACGTTATATGTTATATCGTATTGCTACATAACGTTATACGTTATATCCTAATGCTACATAACGTTATACGCTGTATCGTAATGCTACATAACGTTATACGTTATATGGTAATGCTACATATCGTTATACGTTATAACGTATTACCATATAACGTTATTCGTTATATCGTAATGCTACATAACGTTATACGTTATATCGTAATGCTACATAACGTTATACGTTATGTCAGAATGCTACATAACGTTATACGTTATATCGTAATGCTACATAACGTTATACGTTATATCCTAATGCTACATAACGTTATACGCTGTATCGTAATGCTACATAACGTTATACGTTATAACGTAATACTACATAACGTTATACGTTATATTGTAATGCTACATAACGTTATAAGTTATATGGTAATGCTACATAACGTGATACGTTATAATGTATTACCATATAACGTTATACATTATATCGTAATGCTACATAACGTTATACGTTATATCGTAATGCTACATAACGTTATACGTTATATCGTAATGCTACATAACGTTATACGTTATATCGTAATGCCACACAACGTTATACGTTATAACGTATTACCATATAACGTTATACGTTACATCGTAATGCTGGATAACGTTATACGTCATGTCGTAATGCTACATAACGTTATACGTTAAATCGTAATGCCACATAACGTTATACGCTATATCGTACTGCTAGATAACGTTATACGTTATATCGTAATGCTACATAACGTTATACGTTGTATCGTAATGCTACATAACGTTGTACGTTATATCGTAATGCTACAAAACGTTATACGTTATATTGTAATGCTACATAACGTTATACGTTATGACGTATTACCATATCACGTTATACGTTATATCGTAATGCTACATAACGCTATAGGTTATATCTTACTGCTACATAACGTTATACGTTATATCGTAATGCAACATAACGTTATACGTTATATCGTAATGCTACATAACGTTATACGTTATAACGTATTACCATATAACGTTATACGTTACATCGTAATGCTACATAACGTTATACGTTATATCGTAATGCTACACAACGTTATACGTTATATTGTAATGCTACATAACGTTATACGTTATATCTTAATGCTACATGACGTTATACGTTATATCGTATTGCTACATAACGTTATACGTTATATCCTAATGCTACATAACGTTATACGCTGTATCGTAATGCTACATAACGTTATACGTTATATCGTAATGCTACACAACGTTATACATTATATTGTAATGCTACATAACGTTATACGTTATATCGTAATGATACATGACGTTATATGTTATATCGTATTGCTACATAACGTTATACGTTATATCCTAATGCTACATAACGTTATACGCTGTATCGTAATGCTACATAACGTTATACGTTATAACGTAATACTACATAACGTTATACGTTATATTGTAATGCTACGTACCGTTATAAGTTATATGGTAATGCTACATAACGGTATACGTTATAATGTATTACCATATAACGTTATACATTATATCGTAATGCTACATAACGTTATACGTTATATGGTAATGCTACATACCGTTATACGTTATAACGTATTACCATATAACGTTATTCGTTATATCGTAATGCTACATAACGTTATACATTATATCGTAATGCTACATAACGTTATACGATATAACGTAATACTACATAACGTTATACGTTATAACGTAATACTACATAACGTTATACGTTATATCGTAATGCTACATAACGTTATGCGTTATATCTTACTGCTACATAACGTTATACGCTGTATCGTAATGCTACATAACGTTATACGTTATAACGTAATACTACATAACGTTATACGTTATATTGTAATGCTACGTAACGTTATAAGTTATATGGTAATGCTACATAACGTTATACGTTATAATGTATTACCATATAACGTTATTCATTATATCGTAATGCTACATAACGTTATACGTTATATTGTAATGCTACATAACGTTATACGTTATATGGTAATGCTACATACCGTTATACGTTATAACGTATTACCATATAACGTTATTCGTTATATCGTAATGCTACATAACGTCATACGTTATATCGTAATGCTACATAACGTTATACGATATAACGTAATACTACATAACGTTATACGTTATAACGTAATACTACAGAACGTTATACGTTATATTGTAATGCTACATAATGTTGTACGTTATATCGTAATGCTACATAACGTTATACGTTATATCCTAATGCTACATAACGTTATACGCTGTATCGTAATGCTACATAACGTTATACGTTATATGGTAATGCTACATATCGTTATACGTTATAACGTATTACCATATAACGTTATTCGTTATATCGTAATGCTACATAACGTTATAAGTTATATCGTAATGCTACATAACGTTATACGTTATGTCAGAATGCTACATAACGTTATACGTTATATCGTAATGCTACATAACGTTATACGTTATATCCTAATGCTACATAACGTTATACGCTGTATCGTAATGCTACATAACGTTATACGTTATAACGTAATACTACATAACGTTATACGTTATATTGTAATGCTACATAACGTTATAAGTTATATGGTAATGCTACATAACGTGATACGTTATAATGTATTACCATATAACGTTATACATTATATCGTAATGCTACATAACGTTATACGTTATATCCTAATGCTACATAACGTTATACGTTATATCGTAATGCTACATAACGTTATACGTTATATCGTAATGCCACACAACGTTATACGTTATAACGTATTACCATATAACGTTATACGTTACATCGTAATGCTGGATAACGTTATACGTCATGTCGTAATGCTACATAACGTTATACGTTAAATCGTAATGCCACATAACGTTATACGCTATATCGTACTGCTAGATAACGTTATACGTTATATCGTAATGCTACATAACGTTATACGTTGTATCGTAATGCTACATAACGTTGTACGTTATATCGTAATGCTACAAAACGTTATACGTTATATTGTAATGCTACATAACGTTATACGTTATGACGTATTACCATATCACGTTATACGTTATATCGTAATGCTACATAACGCTATAGGTTATATCTTACTGCTACATAACGTTATACGTTATATCGTAATGCAACATAACGTTATACGTTATATCGTAATGCTACATAACGTTATACGTTATAACGTATTACCATATAACGTTATACGTTACATCGTAATGCTACATAACGTTATACGTTATATCGTAATGCTACACAACGTTATACGTTATATTGTAATGCTACATAACGTTATACGTTATATCTTAATGCTACATGACGTTATACGTTATATCGTATTGCTACATAACGTTATACGTTATATCCTAATGCTACATAACGTTATACGCTGTATCGTAATGCTACATAACGTTATACGTTATATCGTAATGCTACACAACGTTATACATTATATTGTAATGCTACATAACGTTATACGTTATATCGTAATGCTACATGACGTTATATGTTATATCGTATTGCTACATAACGTTATACGTTATATCCTAATGCTACATAACGTTATACGCTGTATCGTAATGCTACATAACGTTATACGTTATAACGTAATACTACATAACGTTATACGTTATATTGTAATGCTACGTACCGTTATAAGTTATATGGTAATGCTACATAACGGTATACGTTATAATGTATTACCATATAACGTTATACATTATATCGTAATGCTACATAACGTTATACGTTATATGGTAATGCTACATACCGTTATACGTTATAACGTATTACCATATAACGTTATTCGTTATATCGTAATGCTACATAACGTTATACGTTATATCGTAATGCTACATAACGTTATACGATATAACGTAATACTACATAACGTTATACGTTATAACGTAATACTACATAACGTTATACGTTATATCGTAATGCTACATAACGTTATGCGTTATATCTTACTGCTACATAACGTTATACGTTATATCGTAATGCTACATAACGTTATAGGTTATATCTTACTGCTACATAACGTTATACGTTATATCGTAATGCTACATAACGTTATACGTTATATCGTAATGCTACACAATGTTATACGTTATATTGTAATGCTACATAACGTTATACGTTATATCGTAATGCTACATGACGTTATACGATATAACGTAATACTACATAACGTTATACGTTCTATCGTAATGCTACATAACGTTATACGTTATATCGTAATGCTACATAACGTTATACGTTATAACGTAATGCTGCGTAACGTTATACGTTATGTCTGAATGCTACATAACGTTATACGTTATATCGTAATGCTACATGACGTTATACGTTATATCGTAATGCTACATAACGTTATACGTTATATCGTAATGCCACACAACGTTATCCGTTATAACGTATTGCCATATAACGTTATACGTTATATAGTAATGCTACATAACGTTATACGTTATATCTTACTGCTACATAACGTTATGAGTTATATCGTAATGCTACATAACGTTATACGATATAACGTAATACTACATATCGTTATACGTTATAACGTAATACTACAGAACGTTATACGTTATATTGTAATGCTACATAATGTTGTACGTTATATCGTAATGCTACATAACGTTATACGTTATATCCTAATGCTACATAACGTTATACGCTGTATCGTAATGCTACATAACGTTATACGTTATATGGTAATGCTACATATCGTTATACGTTATAACGTATTACCATATAACGTTATTCGTTATATCGTAATGCTACATAACGTTATACGTTATATCGTAATGCTACATAACGTTATACGTTATGTCAGAATGCTACATAACGTTATACGTTATATCGTAATGCTACATAACGTTATACGTTATATCCTAATGCTACATAACGTTATACGCTGTATCGTAATGCTACATAACGTTATACGTTATAACGTAATACTACATAACGTTATACGTTATATTGTAATGCTACATAGCGTTATAAGTTATATGGTAATGCTACATAACGTGATACGTTATAATGTATTACCATATAACGTTATACATTACATCGTAATGCTACATAACGTTATACGTTATATCGTAATGCTACATAACGTTATACGTTATATCGTAATGCTACATAACGTTATACGTTGTATCGTAATGCCACACAACGTTATACGTTATAACGTATTACCATATAACGTTATACGTTACATCGTAATGCTGGATAACGTTATACGTCATGTCGTAATGCTACATAACGTTATACGTTAAATCGTAATGCCACATAACGTTATACGCTATATCGTACTGCTAGATAACGTTATACGTTATATCGTAATGCTACATAACGTTATACGTTGTATCGTAATGCTACATAACGTTGTACGTTATATCGTAATGCTACAAAACGTTATACGTTATATCGTAATGCTACATAACGTTATACGTTATGACGTATTACCATATCATGTTATACGTTATATCGTAATGCTACATAACGCTATAGGTTATATCTTACTGCTACATAACGTTATACGTTATATCGTAATGCAACATAACGTTATACGTTATATCGTAATGCTACATAACGTTATACGCTGTATCGTAATGCTACATAACGTTATACGTTATATCGTAATGCTACACAACGTTATACATTATATTGTAATGCTACATAACGTTATACGTTATATCGTAATGCTACATGACGTTATATGTTATATCGTATTGCTACATAACGTTATACGTTATATCCTAATGCTACATAACGTTATACGCTGTATCGTAATGCTACATAACGTTATACGTTATAACGTAATACTACATAACGTTATACGTTATATTGTAATGCTACGTAACGTTATAAGTTATATGGTAATGCTACATAACCTTATACGTTATAATGTATTACCATATAACGTTATACATTATATCGTAATGCTACATAACGTTATACGTTATATTGTAATGCTACATAACGTTATACGTTATATGGTAATGCAACATACCGTTATATGTTATAACGTATTACCATATAACGTTATTCGTTATATCGTAATGCTACATAACGTCATACGTTATATCGTAATGCTACATAACGTTATACGATATAACGTAATACTACATAACGTTATACGTTATAACGTAATACTACATAACGTTATACGTTATATCGTAATGCTCCATAACGTTATGCGTTATATCTTACTGCTACATAACGTTACACGTTATATCGTAATGCTACATAACTTTATACGGTATATCGTAATGCTACATAACGTTATACGTTATATCTTTCTGCTACATAACGTTATACGTTATATCGTAATGCTACATAACGTTATACGTTATATCGTAATGCTACATAACGTTATACGTTATATCGTAATGCTACATAACGTTATACGTTATATCTTACTGCTACATAACGTTATACGTTATATCGTAATGCTACATAACGTTATACGTTATATCGTAATGCTACATAACGTTATGCGTTATATCTTTCTGCTACATAACGTTATACGTTATATCGTAATGCTACATAACGTTATACGATATAAGGTAACACTACATAACGATATACGTTATAACGTAACACTACATAACGTTATACGTTATATTGTAATGCTACATAACGTTATACGTTATATCGTAATGCTACATGACGTTATAGGTTATATCGTATTGCTACATAACGTTATACGTTATATCCTAATGCTACATAACGTTATACGCTGTATCGTAATGCTACATAACGTTATACGTTATAACGTAATACTACATAACGTTATACGTTATATTGTAATGCTACGTAACGTTATAAGTTATATGGTAATGCTACATAACGTTATACGTTATAATGTATTACCATATAACGTTATACATTATATCGTAATGCTACATAACGTTATACGTTATATTGTAATGCTACATAACGTTATACGTTATATCGTAATGCTACATAACGTTATACGTTATATCTTACTGCTACATAACGTTATACGTTATATCGTAATGCTACATGACGTTATATGTTATATCGTATTGCTACATAACGTTATACGTTATATCCTAATGCTACATAACGTTATACGCTGTGTCGTAATGCTACATAACGTTATACGTTATAACGTAATACTACATAACGTTATACGTTATATTGTAATGCTACGTAACGTTATAAGTTATATGGTAATGCTACATAACGTTATACGTTATAATGTATTACCATATAACGTTATACATTATATCGTAATGCTACATAACGTTATACGTTATATTGTAATGCTACATAACGTTATACGTTATATGGTAATGCTACATACCGTTATACGTTATAACGTATTACCATATAACGTTATTCGTTATATCGTAATGCTACATAACGTCATACGTTATATCGTAATGCTAAATAACGTTATACGATATAACGTAATACTACATAACGTTATACGTTATAACGTAATACTACATAACGTTATACATTATATCGTAATGCTACATAACGTTATACGTTATATCGTAATGCTACATAACGTTATACGTTATATCGTAATGCTACATAACGTTATACGTTATATCGTAATGCCACACAACGTTATACGTTATAACGTATTACCATATAACGTTATACGTTATGTCAGAATGCTACATAACGTTATACGTTATATCGTAATGCTACATAACGTTATACGTTATATCCTAATGCTACATAACGTTATACGCTGTATCGTAATGCTACATAACGTTATACGTTATAACGTAATACTACATAACGTTATACGTTATATTGTAATGCTACATAGCGTTATAAGTTATATGGTAATGCTACATAACGTGATACGTTATAATGTATTACCATATAACGTTATACATTACATCGTAATGCTACATAACGTTATACGTTATATCGTAATGCTACATAACGTTATACGTTATATCGTAATGCTACATAACGTTATACGTTGTATCGTAATGCCACACAACGTTATACGTTATAACGTATTACCATATAACGTTATACGTTACATCGTAATGCTGGATAACGTTATACGTCATGTCGTAATGCTACATAACGTTATACGTTAAATCGTAATGCCACATAACGTTATACGCTATATCGTACTGCTAGATAACGTTATACGTTATATCGTAATGCTACATAACGTTATACGTTGTATCGTAATGCTACATAACGTTGTACGTTATATCGTAATGCTACAAAACGTTATACGTTATATCGTAATGCTACATAACCTTATACGTTATGACGTATTACCTTATCATGTTATACGTTATATCGTAATGCTACATAACGCTATAGGTTATATCTTACTGCTACATAACGTTATACGTTATATCGTAATGCAACATAACGTTATACGTTATATCGTAATGCTACATAACGTTATACGCTGAATCGTAATGCTACATAACGTTATACGTTATATCGTAATGCTACACAACGTTATACATTATATTGTAGTGCTACATAACGTTATACGTTATATCGTAATGCTACATGACGTTATATGTTATATCGTATTGCTACATAACGTTATACGTTATATCCTAATGCTACATAACGTTATACGCTGTATCGTAATGCTACATAACGTTATACGTTATAACGTAATACTACATAACGTTATACGTTATATTGTAATGCTACGTAACGTTATAAGTTATATGGTAATGCTACATAACGTTATACGTTATAATGTATTACCATATAACGTTATTCATTATATCGTAATGCTACATAACGTTATACGTTATATTGTAATGCTACATAACGTTATACGTTATATGGTAATGCTACATACCGTTATACGTTATAACGTATTACCATATAACGTTATTCGTTATATCGTAATGCTACATAACGTCATACGTTATATCGTAATGCTACATAACGTTATACGATATAACGTAATACTACATAACGTTATACGTTATAACGTAATACTACATAACGTTATACGTTATATCGTAATGCTACATAACGTTATGCGTTATATCTTACTGCTACATAACGTTACACGTTATATCGTAATGCTACATAAATTTATACGGTATATCGTAATGCTACATAACGTTATACGTTATATCTTTCTGCTACATAACGTTATACGTTATATCGTAATGCTACAAAACGTTATACGTTATATCGTAATGCTACACAACGTTATACATTATATTGTAATGCTACATAACGTTATACGTTATATCGTAGTGCTACATGACGTTATATGTTATATCGTAATGCTACATGACGTTATATGTTATATCGTAATGCTACATGACGTTATATGTTATATCGTAATGCTACATGACGTTATATGTTATATCGTATTGCTACATAACGTTATACGTTATATCCTAATGCTACATAACGTTATACGCTGTATCGTAATGCTACATAACGTTGTACGTTATATCGTAATGCTACAAAACGTTATACGTTATATCGTAATGCTACATAACGTTATACGTTATGACGTATTACCATATCATGTTATACGTTATATCGTAATGCTACATAACGCTATAGGTTATATCTTACTGCTACATAACGTTATACGTTATATCGTAATGCAACACAACGTTATACATTATATTGTAATGCTACATAACGTTATACGTTATATCGTAATGCTACATGACGTTATATGTTATATCGTATTGCTACATAACGTTATACGTTATATCCTAATGCTACATAACGTTATACGCTGTATCGTAATGCTACATAACGTTATACGTTATAACGTAATACTACATAACGTTATACGTTATATTGTAATGCTACGTAACGTTATACGTTATATCGTAATGCTGCATAACGTTATACGTTATATCGTAATGCTACATAACGTTATACGTTATATCGTAATGCTACATAACGTTATACGATATAAGGTAACACTACATAACGATATACGTTATAACGTAATACTACATAACGTTATACGTTATATCTTACTGCTACATAACGTTACACGTTATATCGTAATGCTACATAACTTTATACGGTATATCGTAATGCTACATAACGTTATACGTTATATCTTTCTGCTACATAACGTTATACGTTATATCGTAATGCTACATAACGTTATACGTTATATCGTAATGCTACATAACGTTATACGTTATATCGTAATGCTACATAACGTTATACGTTATATCTTACTGCTACATAACGTTATGCGTTATATCGTAATGCTACATAACGTTATACGTTATATCGTAATGCTACATAACGTTATGCGTTATATCTTTCTGCTACATAACGTTATACGTTATATCGTAATGCTACATAACGTTATACGATATAAGGTAACACTACATAACGATATACGTTATAACGTAATACTACATAACGTTATACGTTATATTGTAATGCTACATAACGTTATACGTTATATCGTAATGCTACATGACGTTATAGGTTATATCGTATTGCTACATAACGTTATACGTTATATCCTAATGCTACATAACGTTATACGCTGTATCGTAATGCTACATAACGTTATACGTTATAACGTAATACTACATAACGTTATACGTTATATTGTAATGCTACGTAACGTTATAAGTTATATGGTAATGCTACATAACGTTATACGTTATAATGTATTACCATATAACGTTATACATTATATCGTAATGCTACATAACGTTATACGTTATATTGTAATGCTACATAACGTTATACGTTATATCGTAATGCTACATAACGTTATACGTTATATCTTACTGCTACATAACGTTATACGTTATATCGTAATGCTACATGACGTTATATGTTATATCGTATTGCTACATAACGTTATACGTTATATCCTAATGCTACATAACGTTATACGCTGTGTCGTAATGCTACATAACGTTATACGTAATAACGTAATACTACATAACGTTATACGTTATATTGTAATGCTACGTAACGTTATAAGTTATATGGTAATGCTACATAACGTTATACGTTATAATGTATTACCATATAACGTTATACATTATATCGTAATGCTACATAACGTTATACGTTATATTGTAATGCTACATAACGTTATACGTTATATGGTAATGCTACATACCGTTATACGTTATAACGTATTACCATATAACGTTATTCGTTATATCGTAATGCTACATAACGTCATACGTTATATCGTAATGCTAAATAACGTTATACGATATAACGTAATACTACATAACGTTATACGTTATAACGTAATACTACATAACGTTATACATTATATCGTAATGCTACATAACGTTATACGTTATATCGTAATGCTGCATAACGTTATACGTTATATCGTAATGCTACATAACGTTATACGTTATATCGTAATGCCACACAACGTTATACGTTATAACGTATTACCATATAAAGTTATACGTTACATCGTAATGCTGGATAACGTTATACGTCATGTCGTAATGCTACATAACGTTATACGCTATATCGTACTGCTAGATAACGTTATACGTTATATCGTAATGCTACATAACGTTGTACGTTATATCGTAATGCTACAAAACGTTATACGTTATATCGTAATGCTACATAACCTTATACGTTATGACGTATTACCTTATCATGTTATACGTTATATCGTAATGCTACATAACGCTATAGGTTATATCTTACTGCTACATAACGTTATACATTATATCGTAATGCTACATAACGTTATACGTTATATCGTAATGCTACATAACGTTATACGTTATATCGTAATGCTACATAACGTTATACGTTATATCGTAATGCCACACAACGTTATACGTTATAACGTATTACCATATAACGTTATACGTTACATCGTAATGCTGGATAACGTTATACGTCATGTCGTAATGCTACATAACGTTATACGTTAAATCGTAATGCCACATAACGTTATACGCTATATCGTAATGCTAGATAACGTTATACGTTATATCGTAATGCTACATAACGTTATACGTTATATCGTAATGCTACATAACGTTGTACGTTATATCGTAATGCTACAAAACGTTATACGTTATATCGTAATGCTACATAACCTTATACGTTATGACGTATTACCTTATCATGTTATACGTTATATCGTAATGCTACATAACGCTATAGGTTATATCTTACTGCTACATAACGTTATACGTTATATCGTAATGCAACATAACGTTATACGTTATATCGTAATGCTACATAACGTTATACGCTGAATCGTAATGCTACATAACGTTATACGTTATATCGTAATGCTACACAACGTTATACATTATATTGTAATGCTACATAACGTTAAACGTTATATCGTAATGCTACATGACGTTATATGTTATATCGTATTGCTACATAACGTTATACGTTATATCCTAATGCTACATAACGTTATACGCTGTATCGTAATGCTACATAACGTTATACGTTATAACGTAATACTACATAACGTTATACGTTATATTGTAATGCTACGTAACGTTATAAGTTATATGGTAATGCTACATAACGTTATACGTTATAATGTATTACCATATAACGTTATTCATTATATCGTAATGCTACATAACGTTATACGTTATATTGTAATGCTACATAACGTTATACGTTATATGGTAATGCTACATACCGTTATACGTTATAACGTATTACCATATAACGTTATTCGTTATATCGTAATGCTACATAACGTCATACGTTATATCGTAATGCTACATAACGTTATACGATATAACGTAATACTACATAACGTTATACGTTATAACGTAATACTACATAACGTTATACGTTATATCGTAATGCTACATAACGTTATGCGTTATATCTTACTGCTACATAACGTTACACGTTATATCGTAATGCTACATAACTTTATACGGTATATCGTAATGCTACATAACGTTATACGTTATATCTTTCTGCTACATAACGTTATACGTTATATCGTAATGCTACAAAACGTTATACGTTATATCGTAATGCTACACAACGTTATACATTATATTGTAATGCTACATAACGTTATACGTTATATCGTAGTGCTACATGACGTTATATGTTATATCGTAATGCTACATGACGTTATATGTTATATCGTAATGCTACATGACGTTATATGTTATATCGTATTGCTACATAACGTTATACGTTATATCCTAATGCTACATAACATTATACGCTGTATCGTAATGCTACATAACGTTGTACGTTATATCGTAATGCTACAAAACGTTATACGTTATATCGTAATGCTACATAACGTTATGCGTTATATCTTACTGCTACATAACGTTACACGTTATATCGTAATGCTACATAACTTTATACGGTATATCGTAATGCTACATAACGTTATACGTTATATCTTTCTGCTACATAACGTTATACGTTATATCGTAATGCTACAAAACGTTATACGTTATATCGTAATGCTACATAACGTTATACGCTGAATCGTAATGCTACATAACGTTATACGTTATATCGTAATGCTACACAACGTTATACATTATATTGTAATGCTACATAACGTTATACGTTATATCGTAATGCTACATGACGTTATATGTTATATCGTATTGCTACATAACGTTATACGTTATATCCTAATGCTACATAACATTATACGCTGTATCGTAATGCTACATAACGTTGTACGTTATATCGTAATGCTACAAAACGTTATACGTTATATCGTAATGCTACATAACGTTATACGTTATGACGTATTACCATATCATGTTATACGTTATATCGTAATGCTACATAACGCTATAGGTTATATCTTACTGCTACATAACGTTATACGTTATATCGTAATGCAACACAACGTTATACATTATATTGTAATGCTACATAACGTTATACGTTATATCGTAATGCTACATGACGTTATATGTTATATCGTATTGCTACATAACGTTATACGTTATATCCTAATGCTACATAACGTTATACGCTGTATCGTAATGCTACATAACGTTATACGTTATAACGTAATACTACATAACGTTATACGTTATATTGTAATGCTACGTAACGTTATACGTTATATCGTAATGCTGCATAACGTTATACGTTATATCGTAATGCTACATAACGTTATACGTTATATCGTAATGCAACATAACGTTATACGTTATATCGTAATGCTACATAACGTTATACGCTATATCGTAATGCTACATAACGTTATACGTTATATCGTAATGTTACATATCGTTATACGTTATATCGTAATGTTACATAACGTTATACGTTATATCGTAATGCTACATAACGTTATACGTTATAACGTAATACTATATAACGATATACGTTATATCGTAATGTTACATAACGTTATACGATAAAACGTATTAGCATATAACGTTATACGTTACATTGTAATGCCACATAACATTATACGTTATATCGTAATGCTACATAACGTTATACGTTATATCGTAATGCTACATAACGTTATACGTTATATCGTAATGCAACATAACGTTATACGTTATATCGTAATGCTACATAACGTTATACGCTATATCGTAATGCTACATAACGTTATACGTTATATCGTAATGTTACATATCGTTATACGTTATATCGTAATGTTACATAACGTTATACGATATAACGTATTAGCATATAACGTTATACGTTATATCGTAATGCCACATAACGTTATACGTTATATCGTAATGCTACATAACGTTATACGTTATATCGTAATGCCACATAACGTTATACGTTATATCGTAATGCTGCATAACGTTATACGTTATATCGTAATGCTACATAACGTTATATGTTATATCGTAATGCAACATAACGTTATACGTTATATCGTAATGCTACATAACGTTATACGCTATATCGTAATGCTACATAACGTTATACGTTATATCGTAATGTTACATATCGTTATACGTTATATCGTAATGTTACATAACGTTATACGATATAACGTATTAGCATATAACGTTATACGTTATATCGTAATGCCACATAACGTTATACGTTATATCGTAATGCTACATAACGTTATACGTTATATCGTAATGCCACATAACGTTATACGTTATATCGTAATGCTACATAACGTTATACGTTATATCGTAATGCAACATAACGTTACACGTTATATCGTAATGCTACATAACGTTATACGCTATATCGTAATGCTACATAACGTTATACGTTATATCGTAATGCTACATAATGTTATACGATATAACGTATTAGCATATAACGTTATACGTTATAGCGTAATGCCACATAACGTTATACGTTATATCGTAATGCTACATAACGTTATTCGTTATATCGTAATGCTACATAACGTTATACGTTATATCGTAATGCTACATAACGATATACGTCATATCGTAATGCTACATAACGTTATACGTTATATCGTAATGCTACATAAAGTTATACGTTATATCGTAATGCTACATAACGTTATACGTTATATCGTAATGTTACATAACGTTATACGATATAACGTATTAGCATATAACGTTATACGTTATATCGTAATGCGACATAACGTTATACGTTATATCGTAATGCTACATAACGTTATACGTTATATCGTAATTCTACATAACGTTATACGTTATATCGTAATGCTACATAACGTTATACGTTATATCGTCTAGCTACATAACGTTATACGTTATATCGTAATGCTACATAACGTTATACGTTATACCGTAATGCAACATAACGTTATACGTTATAACGTATTACCATATAACGTTACACGTTATATCGTAATGCTACATAACGTTTAACGTTATATCGTTATGCTATATAGCGTTATACGTTATAACGTAATACTATATAACGTTGTACGTTGTATCGTAATGCTACATAACGTTATACGTTATATCGTAATGCTACATAACGTTATACGATATATCGTAATGCTACATACCGTTATACGTTATATCGTAATGCTACATAACGTTATACGTTATATCGTAAAGCTACATAACGTTATACGTTATATCGTAATGCTACATAACGTTATACGTTACAACGTAATGCTACATAACGTTATACGTTATATCGTAATGTTACATAACGTTATACGATAAAACGTATTAGCATATAACGTTATACGTTATATTGTAATGCCACATAACATTATACGTTATATCGTAATGCTACATAACGTTATACGTTATATCGTAATGCTACATAACGTTATACGTTATAACGTAATACTATATAACGATATACGTTATATCGTAGTGCTACATAACGTTATACATTATATCGTAATGCTACGTACCGTTATACGTTATATCGTAATGCTACATAACGCTATAGGTTATATCTTACTGCTACATAACGTTATACGTTATATCGTAATGCAACACAACGTTATACATTATATTGTAATGCTACATAACGTTATACGTTATATCGTAATGCTACATGACGTTATATGTTATATCGTATTGCTACATAACGTTATACGTTATATCCTAATGCTACATAACGTTATACGCTGTATCGTAATGCTACATAACGTTATACGTTATAACGTAATACTACATAACGTTATACGTTATATTGTAATGCTACGTAACGTTATACGTTATATCGTAATGCTGCATAACGTTATACGTTATATCGTAATGCTACATAACGTTATACGTTATATCGTAATGCAACATAACGTTATACGTTATATCGTAATGCTACATAACGTTATACGCTATATCGTAATGCTACATAACGTTATACGTTATATCGTAATGTTACATATCGTTATACGTTATATCGTAATGTTACATAACGTTATACGTTATATCGTAATGCTACATAACGTTATACGTTATAACGTAATACTATATAACGATATACGTTATATCGTAATGTTACATAACGTTATACGATAAAACGTATTAGCATATAACGTTATACGTTATATTGTAATGCCACATAACATTATACGTTATATCGTAATGCTACATAACGTTATACGTTATATCGTAATGATACATAACGTTATACGTTATAACGTAATACTATATAACGATATACGTTATATCGTAATGCTACATAACGTTATACGTTATATCGTAATGCTACGTACCGTTATACGTTATATCGTAATGCTACATAACGTTATACGTTATATCGTAATGCTGCATAACGTTATACGTTATATCGTAATGCTACATAACGTTATACGTTATATCGTAATGCAACATAACGTTATACGTTATATCGTAATGCTACATAACGTTATACGCTATATCGTAATGCTACATAACGTTATACGTTATATCGTAATGTTACATATCGTTATACGTTATATCGTAATGTTACATAACGTTATACGATATAACGTATTAGCATATAACGTTATACGTTATATCGTAATGCCACATAACGTTATACGTTATATCGTAATGCTACATAACGTTATACGTTATATCGTAATGCCACATAACGTTATACGTTATATCGTAATGCTACATAACGTTATACGTTATATCGTAATGCAACATAACGTTACACGTTATATCGTAATGCTACATAACGTTATACGCTATATCGTAATGCTACATAACGTTATACGTTATATCGTAATGCTACATAATGTTATACGATATAACGTATTAGCATATAACGTTATACGTTATAGCGTAATGCCACATAACGTTATACGTTATATCGTAATGCTACATAACGTTATTCGTTATATCGTAATGCTACATAACGTTATACGTTATATCGTAATGCTACATAACGATATACGTCATATCGTAATGCTACATAACGTTATACGTTATATCGTAATGCTACATAAAGTTATACGTTATATCGTAATGCTATATAACGTTATACGTTATATCGTAATGTTACATAACGTTATACGATATAACGTATTAGCATATAACGTTATACGTTATATCGTAATGCGACATAACGTTATACGTTATATCGTAATGCTACATAACGTTATACGTTGTATCGTAATTCTACATAACGTTATACGTTATATCGTAATGCTACATAACGTTATACGTTATATCGTCTAGCTACATAACGTTATACGTTATATCGTAATGCTACATAACGTTATACGTTATACCGTAATGCAACATAACGTTATACGTTATAACGTATTACCATATAACGTTACACGTTATATCGTAATGCTACATAACGTTATACGTTATATCGTTATGCTATATAGCGTTATACGTTATAACGTAATACTATATAACGTTGTACGTTGTATCGTAATGCTACATAACGTTATACGTTATATCGTAATGCTACATAACGTTATACGATATATCGTAATGCTACATAACGTTATACGTTATATCGTAATGCTACATAACGTTATACGTTATATCGTAAAGCTACATAACGTTATACGTTATATCGTAATGCTACATAACGTTATACGTTACAACGTAATGCTACATAACGTTATACGTTATATCGTAATGTTACATAACGTTATACGATAAAACGTATTAGCATATAACGTTATACGTTATATTGTAATGCCACATAACATTATACGTTAAATCGTAATGCTACATAACGTTATACGTTATATCGTAATGCTACATAACGTTATACGTTATAACGTAATACTATATAACGATATACGTTATATCGTAGTGCTACATAACGTTATACATTATATCGTAATGCTACGTACCGTTATACGTTATATCGTAATGCTACATAACGTTATACGTTGTATCGTAATGCTGCATAACGTTATACGTTATATCGTAATATTACATAACGTTATACGTTATAACGTATTAGCATATAACGTTATATGTTACATCGTAATGCTACATAACGTTATCCGCTATATCGTAATGCTACAAAACGTTATACGTTATATCGTAATGCTACATAACGTTATACGTTATAACGTATTACCATATCACGTTATACGTTATAACGTATTACCATATCACGTTATACGTTATATCGTAATGCTACATAACGTTATACGTTATAACGTATTACCATATAACGTTATAGGTTATATCTTACTGCTACATAACGTTATACGTTATATCGTAATGCTACATAACGTTATACGTTATATCGTAATGCTACACAACGTTATACGTTATATTGTAATGCTACATAACGTTATACGTTATATCGTAATGCTACATGACGTTATACGTTATATCGTAATGCTACATAACGTTATACGTTATATCCTAATGCTACATAACGTTATACGCTGTATCGTAATGCTACATAACGTTATACGTTATGTCTGAATGCTACACAACGTTATACGTTATATTGTAATGCTACATAACGTTATACGTTATATCGTAATGCTACATGACGTTATACGTTATATCGTAATGCTACATAACGTTATACGTTATATCCTAATGCTACATAACGTTATACGCTGTATCGTAATGCTACATAACGTTATACGTTATGTCTGAATGCTACATAACGTTATACGTTATATCGTAATGCTACATAACGTTATAGGTTATATCTTACAGCTACATAACGTTATACGTTATATCGTAATGCTACATAACGTTATACGTTATATCGTAATGCTGCATAACGTTATACGTTATATCGTAATGCCACATAACGTTATACGCTATATCGTACTGCTAGATAACGTAATACGTTATATCGTAATGCTACATAACGTTATAGGTTATATCTTACAGCTACATAACGTTATACGTTATATCGTAATGCTACATAACGTTATACGTTGTATCGTAATGCTGCACAACGTTATACGTTATAACGTATTACCATATATCGTTATACGTTATATCGTAATGCTACATAACGTTATACGTTATATCGTAATGCTACATAACGTTATACGTTATATCGTAATGCTACATAACGTTATACGTTATAACGTAATACTACATAACGCTATACGTTATAACGTAATACTATATAACGTTATACGTTATATCGTTATGCTACATAACGTTATACGTTATATCGTAATGCTACACACCGTTATACGTCATATCGTAATGCTACATAAAGTTATACGTTATTTCGTAATGCTACATAACGTTATACGCTATATCGTAATACTACATAACGTTATACGTTATAACGTAATGCTATATAACGTTATACGTTATATCGTTATGCTACATAACGTTATACGTTATATCGTAATGCTACACAACGTTATACATTATATTGTAATGTTAAATAACGTTATACGTTATATGGTAATGCTACATATCGTTATACGTTATAACGTATTACCATGTAACGTTATACGTTATATCGTAATGCTATATAACGTTATACCTTATATCGTAATGCTACATAACGTTATACGTTACATCGTAATGCTACATAACGTTATACGTTATACCTTACAGCTACATAACGTTATACGTTATATCGTAACGCTACATAACGTTATACGATATATCGTAATGCTACATTACGTTATACGTTATATCATTCTGCTACATAACGTTATACGTTATATCGTAATGCTACATAACGTTATACTATATAACGTAATACTACATAACGTTATACGTTATAACGTAATTCTACATAACGTTATACGTTATATTGTAATGCTACATAATGTTGTACGTTATATCGTAATGCTACATAACGTTATACGTTATATCGTAATGCTACATAACGTTATGCGTTATATCTTACTGCTACATAACGTTACACGTTATATCGTAATGCTACATAACGTTATACGGTATATCGTAATGCTACATAACGTTATACGTTATATCTTTCTGCTAGATAACGTTATACGTTATATCGTTATGCTACATAACGTTATACGTTATATCGTAATGCTACATAACGTTATACGTTATATCGTAATGCTACATAACGTTATACGTTATATCCTAATGCTACATAACGTTATACGCTGTATCGTAATGCTACATAACGTTATACGTTATGTCTGAATGCTACATAACGTTATACGTTATATCGTAATGCTACATAACGTTATACGTTATATTGTAATGCTACATATCGTTATACGTTATATGGTAATGCTACATACCGTTATACGTTATAACGTATTACCATATAACGTTATTCGTTATTTCGTAATGCTACATGACGTTATAAGTTATATGGTTATGCTACATAACGTTATACGTTATAATGTATTACCATATAACGTTATACATTATATCGTAATGCTACATAACGTTATACGTTATATCGTAATGCTACATAACGTTATACGTTATAACGTATTACCATATAACGTTATATGTTACATCGTAATGCTACATAACGTTATCCGCTATATCGTAATGCTACATAACGTTATACGTTATATCGTAATGCTACATAACGTTATACGTTATAACGTATTAGCATATAACGTTATATGTTACATCGTAATGCTACATAACGTTATCCGCTATATCGTAATGCTACAAAACGTTATACGTTATATCGTAATGCTACATAACGTTATACGTTATAACGTATTACCATATCACGTTATACGTTATATCGTAATGCTACATAACGTTATACGTTATAACGTATTACCATATAACGTTATAGGTTATATCTTACTGCTACATAACGTTATACGTTATATCGTAATGCTACATAACGTTATACGTTATATCGTAATGCTACACAACGTTATACGTTATATTGTAATGCTACATAACGTTATACGTTATATCGTAATGCTACATGACGTTATACGTTATATCGTAATGCTACATAACGTTATACGTTATATCCTAATGCTACATAACGTTATACGCTGTATCGTAATGCTACATAACGTTATACGTTATGTCTGAATGCTACATAACGTTATACGTTATATTGTAATGCTACATAACGTTATACGTTATATCGTAATGCTACATGACGTTATACGATATAACGAAATACTACATAACGTTATACGTTCTATCGTAATGCTACATAACGTTATACGTTATATCGTAATGCTACATAACGTTATACGTTATAACGTAATGCTGCGTAACGTTATACGTTATGTCTGAATGCTACATAACGTTATACGTTATATCGTAATGCTACATGACGTTATACGTTATATCGTAATGCTACATAACGTTATACGTTATATCGTAATGCCACACAACGTTATCCGTTATAACGTATTGCCATATAACGTTATACGTTATATAGTAATGCTACATAACGTTATACGTTATATCTTACTGCTACATAACGTTATGAGTTATATCGTAATGCTACATAACGTTATACGATATAACGTAATACTACATATCGTTATACGTTATAACGTAATACTACAGAACGTTATACGTTATAATGTAATGCTACATAATGTTGTACGTTATATCGTAATGCTACATAACGTTATACGTTATATCCTAATGCTACATAACGTTATACTCTGTATCGTAATGCTACATAACGTTATACGTTATATGGTAATGCTACATATCGTTATACGTTATAACGTATTACCATATAACGTTATTCGTTATATCGTAATGCTACATAACGTTATACGTTATATCGTAATGCTACATAACGTTATACGTTATGTCAGAATGCTACATAACGTTATACGTTATATCGTAATGCTACATAACGTTATACGTTATATCCTAATGCTACATAACGTTATACGCTGTATCGTAATGCTACATAACGTTATACGTTATAACGTAATACTACATAACGTTATACGTTATATTGTAATGCTACATAACGTTATAAGTTATATGGTAATGCTACATAACGTGATACGTTATAATGTATTACCATATAACGTTATACATTATATCGTAATGCAACATAACGTTATACGTTATATCGTAATGCTACATAACGTTATACGTTATATCGTAATGCTACATAACGTTATACGTTATATCGTAATGCCACACAACGTTATACGTTATAACGTATTACCATATAACGTTATACGTTACATCGTAATGCTGGATAACGTTATACGTCATGTCGTAATGCTACATAACGTTATACGTTAAATCGTAATGCCACATAACGTTATACGCTATATCGTACTGCTAGATAACGTTATACGTTATATCGTAATGCTACATAACGTTTTACGTTGTATCGTAATGCTACATAACGTTGTACGTTATATCGTAATGCTACAAAACGTTATACGTTATATCGTAATGCTACATAACGTTATACGTTATGACGTATTACCATATCACGTTATACGTTATATCGTAATGCTACATAACGCTATAGGTTATATCTTACTGCTACATAACGTTATACGTTATATCGTAATGCAACATAACGTTATACGTTATATCGTAATGCTACATAACGTTATACGTTATAACGTATTACCATATAACGTTATACGTTACATCGTAATGCTACATAACGTTATACGTTATATCGTAATGCTACACAACGTTATACGTTATATTGTAATGCTACATAACGTTATACGTTATATCGTAATGCTACATGACGTTATACGTTATATCGTATTGCTACATAACGTTATACGTTATATCCTAATGCTACATAACGTTATACGCTGTATCGTAATGCTACATAACGTTATACGTTATATCGTAATGCTACACAACGTTATACATTATATTGTAATGCTACATAACGTTATACGTTATATCGTAATGCTACATGACGTTATATGTTATATCGTATTGCTACAGAACGTTATACGTTATATCCTAATGCTACATAACGTTATACGCTGTATCGTAATGCTACATAACGTTATACGTTATAACGTAATACTACATAACGTTATATGTTATATTGTAATGCTACGTAACGTTATAAGTTATATGGTAATGCTACATAACGGTATACGTTATAATGTATTACCATATAACGTTATACATTATATCGTAATGCTACATAACGTTATACGTTATATGGTAATGCTACATACCGTTATACGTTATAACGTATTACCATATAACGTTATTCGTTATATCGTAATGCTACATAACGTTATACGTTATATCGTAATGCTACATAACGTTATACGATATAACGTAATACTACATAACGTTATACGTTATAACGTAATACTACATAACGTTATACGTTATATCGTAATGCTACATAACGTTATGCGTTATATCTTACTGCTACATAACGTTATACGTTATATCGTAATGCTACATAACGTTATAGGTTATATCTTACTGCTACATAACGTTATACGTTATATCGTAATGCTACATAACGTTATACGTTATATCGTAATGCTACACAATGTTATACGTTATATTGTAATGCTACATAACGTTATACGTTATATCGTAATGCTACATGACGTTATACGATATAACGTAATACTACATAACGTTATACGTTCTATCGTAATGCTACATAACGTTATACGTTATATCGTAATGCTACATAACGTTATACGTTATAACGTAATGCTGCGTAACGTTATACGTTATGTCTGAATGCTACATAACGTTATACGTTATATCGTAATGCTACATGACGTTATACGTTATATCGTAATGCTACATAACGTTATACGTTATATCGTAATGCCACACAACGTTATCCGTTATAACGTATTGCCATATAACGTTATACGTTATATAGTAATGCTACATAACGTTATACGTTATATCTTACTGCTACATAACGTTATGAGTTATATCGTAATGCTACATAACGTTATACGCTGTATCGTAATGCTACATAACGTTATACGTTATATGGTAATGCTACATATCGTTATACGTTATAACGTATTACCATATAACGTTATTCGTTATATCGTAATGCTACATAACGTTATACGTTATTTCGTAATGCTACATAACGTTATACGTTATGTCAGAATGCTACATAACGTTATACGTTATATCGTAATGCTACATAACGTTATACGTTATATCCTAATGCTACATAACGTTATACGCTGTATCGTAATGCTACATAACGTTATACGTTATAACGTAATACTACATAACGTTATACGTTATATTGTAATGCTACATAGCGTTATAAGTTATATGGTAATGCTACATAACGTGATACGTTATAATGTATTACCATATAACGTTATACATTATATCGTAATGCTACATAACGTTATACGTTATATCGTAATGCTACATAACGTTATACGTTATATCGTAATGCTACATAACGTTATACGTTATATCGTAATGCCACACAACGTTATACGTTATAACGTATTACCATATAACGTTATACGTTACATCGTAATGCTGGATAACGTTATACGTCATGTCGTAATGCTACATAACGTTATACGTTAAATCGTAATGCCACATAACGTTATACGCTATATCGTACTGCTAGATAACGTTATACGTTATATCGTAATGCTACATAACGTTATACGTTGTATCGTAATGCTACATAACGTTGTACGTTATATCGTAATGCTACAAAACGTTATACGTTATATCGTAATGCTACATAACGTTATACGTTATGACGTATTACCATATCATGTTATACGTTATATCGTAATGCTACATAACGCTATAGGTTATATCTTACTGCTACATAACGTTATACGTTATATCGTAATGCAACATAACGTTATACGTTATATCGTAATGCTACATAACGTTATACGCTGTATCGTAATGCTACATAACGTTATACGTTATATCGTAATGCTACACAACGTTATACGTTATATTGTAATGCTACATAACGTTATAAGTTATATGGTAATGCTACATAACGTGATACGTTATAATGTATTACCATATAACGTTATACATTATATCGTAATGCAACATAACGTTATACGTTATATCGTAATGCTACATAACGTTATACGTTATATCGTAATGCTACATAACGTTATACGTTATATCGTAATGCCACACAACGTTATACGTTATAACGTATTACCATATAACGTTATACGTTACATCGTAATGCTGGATAACGTTATACGTCATGTCGTAATGCTACATAACGTTATACGTTAAATCGTAATGCCACATAACGTTATACGCTATATCGTACTGCTAGATAACGTTATACGTTATATCGTAATGCTACATAACGTTTTACGTTGTATCGTAATGCTACATAACGTTGTACGTTATATCGTAATGCTACAAAACGTTATACGTTATATCGTAATGCTACATAACGTTATACGTTATGACGTATTACCATATCACGTTATACGTTATATCGTAATGCTACATAACGCTATAGGTTATATCTTACTGCTACATAACGTTATACGTTATATCGTAATGCAACATAACGTTATACGTTATATCGTAATGCTACATAACGTTATACGTTATAACGTATTACCATATAACGTTATACGTTACATCGTAATGCTACATAACGTTATACGTTATATCGTAATGCTACACAACGTTATACGTTATATTGTAATGCTACATAACGTTATACGTTATATCGTAATGCTACATGACGTTATACGTTATATCGTATTGCTACATAACGTTATACGTTATATCCTAATGCTACATAACGTTATACGCTGTATCGTAATGCTACATAACGTTATACGTTATATCGTAATGCTACACAACGTTATACATTATATTGTAATGCTACATAACGTTATACGTTATATCGTAATGCTACATGACGTTATATGTTATATCGTATTGCTACAGAACGTTATACGTTATATCCTAATGCTACATAACGTTATACGCTGTATCGTAATGCTACATAACGTTATACGTTATAACGTAATACTACATAACGTTATATGTTATATTGTAATGCTACGTAACGTTATAAGTTATATGGTAATGCTACATAACGGTATACGTTATAATGTATTACCATATAACGTTATACATTATATCGTAATGCTACATAACGTTATACGTTATATGGTAATGCTACATACCGTTATACGTTATAACGTATTACCATATAACGTTATTCGTTATATCGTAATGCTACATAACGTTATACGTTATATCGTAATGCTACATAACGTTATACGATATAACGTAATACTACATAACGTTATACGTTATAACGTAATACTACATAACGTTATACGTTATATCGTAATGCTACATAACGTTATGCGTTATATCTTACTGCTACATAACGTTATACGTTATATCGTAATGCTACATAACGTTATAGGTTATATCTTACTGCTACATAACGTTATACGTTATATCGTAATGCTACATAACGTTATACGTTATATCGTAATGCTACACAATGTTATACGTTATATTGTAATGCTACATAACGTTATACGTTATATCGTAATGCTACATGACGTTATACGATATAACGTAATACTACATAACGTTATACGTTCTATCGTAATGCTACATAACGTTATACGTTATATCGTAATGCTACATAACGTTATACGTTATAACGTAATGCTGCGTAACGTTATACGTTATGTCTGAATGCTACATAACGTTATACGTTATATCGTAATGCTACATGACGTTATACGTTATATCGTAATGCTACATAACGTTATACGTTATATCGTAATGCCACACAACGTTATCCGTTATAACGTATTGCCATATAACGTTATACGTTATATAGTAATGCTACATAACGTTATACGTTATATCTTACTGCTACATAACGTTATGAGTTATATCGTAATGCTACATAACGTTATACGCTGTATCGTAATGCTACATAACGTTATACGTTATATGGTAATGCTACATATCGTTATACGTTATAACGTATTACCATATAACGTTATTCGTTATATCGTAATGCTACATAACGTTATACGTTATTTCGTAATGCTACATAACGTTATACGTTATGTCAGAATGCTACATAACGTTATACGTTATATCGTAATGCTACATAACGTTATACGTTATATCCTAATGCTACATAACGTTATACGCTGTATCGTAATGCTACATAACGTTATACGTTATATCGTAATGCTACATAACGTTATACGTTATAACGTAATGCTGCGTAACGTTATACGTTATGTCTGAATGCTACATAACGTTATACGTTATATCGTAATGCTACATGACGTTATACGTTATATCGTAATGCTACATAACGTTATACGTTATATCGTAATGCCACACAACGTTATCCGTTATAACGTATTGCCATATAACGTTATACGTTATATAGTAATGCTACATAACGTTATACGTTATATCTTACTGCTACATAACGTTATGAGTTATATCGTAATGCTACATAACGTTATACGCTGTATCGTAATGCTACATAACGTTATACGTTATATGGTAATGCTACATATCGTTATACGTTATAACGTATTACCATATAACGTTATTCGTTATATCGTAATGCTACATAACGTTATACGTTATTTCGTAATGCTACATAACGTTATACGTTATGTCAGAATGCTACATAACGTTATACGTTATATCGTAATGCTACATAACGTTATACGTTATATCCTAATGCTACATAACGTTATACGCTGTATCGTAATGCTACATAACGTTATACGTTATAACGTAATACTACATAACGTTATACGTTATATTGTAATGCTACATAGCGTTATAAGTTATATGGTAATGCTACATAACGTGATACGTTATAATGTATTACCATATAACGTTATACATTATATCGTAATGCTACATAACGTTATACGTTATATCGTAATGCTACATAACGTTATACGTTATATCGTAATGCTACATAACGTTATACGTTATATCGTAATGCCACACAACGTTATACGTTATAACGTATTACCATATAACGTTATACGTTACATCGTAATGCTGGATAACGTTATACGTCATGTCGTAATGCTACATAACGTTATACGTTAAATCGTAATGCCACATAACGTTATACGCTATATCGTACTGCTAGATAACGTTATACGTTATATCGTAATGCTACATAACGTTATACGTTGTATCGTAATGCTACATAACGTTGTACGTTATATCGTAATGCTACAAAACGTTATACGTTATATCGTAATGCTACATAACGTTATACGTTATGACGTATTACCATATCATGTTATACGTTATATCGTAATGCTACATAACGCTATAGGTTATATCTTACTGCTACATAACGTTATACGTTATATCGTAATGCAACATAACGTTATACGTTATATCGTAATGCTACATAACGTTATACGCTGTATCGTAATGCTACATAACGTTATACGTTATATCGTAATGCTACACAACGTTATACATTATATTGTAATGCTACATAACGTTATACGTTATATCGTAATGCTACATGACGTTATATGTTATATCGTATTGCTACATAACGTTATACGTTATATCCTAATGCTACATAACGTTATACGCTGTATCGTAATGCTACATAACGTTATACGTTATAACGTAATACTACATAACGTTATACGTTATATTGTAATGCTACGTAACGTTATAAGTTATATGGTAATGCTACATAACGTTATACGTTATAATGTATTACCATATAACGTTATACATTATATCGTAATGCTACATAACGTTATACGTTATATTGTAATGCTACATAACGTTATACGTTATATGGTAATGCTACATACCGTTATACGTTATAACGTATTACCATATAACGTTATTCGTTATATCGTAATGCTACATAACGTCATACGTTATATCGTAATGCTACATAACGTTATACGATATAACGTAATACTACATAACGTTATACGTTATAACGTAATACTACATAACGTTATACGTTATATCGTAATGCTACATAACGTTATGCGTTATATCTTACTGCTACATAACGTTACACGTTATATCGTAATGCTACATAACTTTATACGGTATATCGTAATGCTACATAACGTTATACGTTATATCTTTCTGCTACATAACGTTATACGTTATATCGTAATGCTACATAACGTTATACGTTATATCGTAATGCTACATAACGTTATACGTTATATCGTAATGCTACATAACGTTATACGTTATATCTTACTGCTACATAACGTTATACGTTATATCGTAATGCTACATAACGTTATACGTTATATCGTAATGCTACATAACGTTATGCGTTATATCTTTCTGCTACATAACGTTATACGTTATATCGTAATGCTACATAACGTTATACGATATAAGGTAACACTACATAACGATATACATTATAACGTAATACTACATAACGTTATACGTTATATTGTAATGCTACATAACGTTATACGTTATATCGTAATGCTACATGACGTTATATGTTATATCGTATTGCTACATAACGTTATACGTTATATCCTAATGCTACATAACGTTATACGCTGTATCGTAATGCTACATAACGTTATACGTTATAACGTAATACTACATAACGTTATACGTTATATTGTAATGCTACGTAACGTTATAAGTTATATGGTAATGCTACATAACGTTATACGTTATATCGTAATGCTACATGACGTTATATGTTATATCGTATTGCTACATAACGTTATACGTTATATCCTAATGCTACATAACGTTATACGTTATATCTTACTGCTACATAACGTTATACGTTATATCGTAATGCCACATAACGTTATACGCTATATCGTACTGCTAGATAACGTTATACGTTATATCGTAATGCTACATAACGTTATACGTTGTATCGTAATGCTACATAACGTTGTACGTTATATCGTAATGCTACAAAACGTTATACGTTATATCGTAATGCTACATAACGTTATACGTTATGACGTATTACCATATCATGTTATACGTTATATCGTAATGCTACATAACGCTATAGGTTATATCTTACTGCTACATAACGTTATACGTTATATCGTAATGCAACATAACGTTATACGTTATATCGTAATGCTACATAACGTTATACGCTGTATCGTAATGCTACATAACGTTATACGTTATATCGTAATGCTACACAACGTTATACATTATATTGTAATGCTACATAACGTTATACGTTATATCGTAATGCTACATGACGTTATATGTTATATCGTATTGCTACATAACGTTATACGTTATATCCTAATGCTACATAACGTTATACGCTGTATCGTAATGCTACATAACGTTATACGTTATAACGTAATACTACATAACGTTATACGTTATATTGTAATGCTACGTAACGTTATAAGTTATATGGTAATGCTACATAACGTTATACGTTATAATGTATTACCATATAACGTTATACATTATATCGTAATGCTACATAACGTTATACGTTATATTGTAATGCTACATAACGTTATACGTTATATGGTAATGCTACATACCGTTATACGTTATAACGTATTACCATATAACGTTATTCGTTATATCGTAATGCTACATAACGTCATACGTTATATCGTAATGCTACATAACGTTATACGATATAACGTAATACTACATAACGTTATACGTTATAACGTAATACTACATAACGTTATACGTTATATCGTAATGCTACATAACGTTATGCGTTATATCTTACTGCTACATAACGTTACACGTTATATCGTAATGCTACATAACTTTATACGGTATATCGTAATGCTACATAACGTTATACGTTATATCTTTCTGCTACATAACGTTATACGTTATATCGTAATGCTACATAACGTTATACGTTATATCGTAATGCTACATAACGTTATACGTTATATCGTAATGCTACATAACGTTATACGTTATATCTTACTGCTACATAACGTTATACGTTATATCGTAATGCTACATAACGTTATACGTTATATCGTAATGCTACATAACGTTATGCGTTATATCTTTCTGCTACATAACGTTATACGTTATATCGTAATGCTACATAACGTTATACGATATAAGGTAACACTACATAACGATATACATTATAACGTAATACTACATAACGTTATACGTTATATTGTAATGCTACATAACGTTATACGTTATATCGTAATGCTACATGACGTTATATGTTATATCGTATTGCTACATAACGTTATACGTTATATCCTAATGCTACATAACGTTATACGCTGTATCGTAATGCTACATAACGTTATACGTTATAACGTAATACTACATAACGTTATACGTTATATTGTAATGCTACGTAACGTTATAAGTTATATGGTAATGCTACATAACGTTATACGTTATAATGTATTACCATATAACGTTATACATTATATCGTAATGCTACATATCGTTATACGTTATATTGTAATGCTACATAACGTTATACGTTATATCGTAATGCTACATAACGTTATACGTTATATCTTACTGCTACATAACGTTATACGTTATATCGTAATGCTACATAACGTTATACGTTATATCGTAATGCTACATAACGTTATGCGTTATATCTTTCTGCTACATAACGTTATATGTTATATCGTAATGCTACATAACGTTATACGCTGTATCGTAATGCTACATAACGTTATACGTTATATCGTAATGCTACACAACGTTATACATTATATTGTAATGCTACATAACGTTATACGTTATATCGTAATGCTACATGACGTTATACATTATATCGTAATGCTACATAACGTTATACGTTATATCGTAATGCTACATAACGTTATACGTTATATCGTAATGCTACATAACGTTATACGTTATATCGTAATGCCACACAACGTTATACGTTATAACGTATTACCATATAACGTTATACGTTACATCGTAATGCTGGATAACGTTATACGTCATGTCGTAATGCTACATAACGTTATACGTTAAATCGTAATGCCACATAACGTTATACGCTATATCGTACTGCTAGATAACGTTATACGTTATATCGTAATGCTACATAACGTTATACGTTGTATCGTAATGCTACATAACGTTGTACGTTATATCGTAATGCTACAAAACGTTATACGTTATATCGTAATGCTACATAACCTTATACGTTATGACGTATTACCTTATCATGTTATACGTTATATCGTAATGCTACATAACGCTATAGGTTATATCTTACTGCTACATAACGTTATACGTTATATCGTAGTTCAACATAACGTTATACGTTATATCGTAATGCTACATAACGTTATACGCTGAATCGTAATGCTACATAACGTTATACGTTATATCGTAATGCTACACAACGTTATACATTATATTGTAATGCTACATAACGTTATACGTTATATCGTAATGCTACATGACGTTATATGTTATATCGTATTGCTACATAACGTTATACGTTATATCCTAATGCTACATAACGTTATACGCTGTATCGTAATGCTACATAACGTTATACGTTATAACGTAATACTACATAACGTTATACGTTATATTGTAATGCTACGTAACGTTATAAGTTATATGGTA